>CM060947.1:268000557-268105557 GCA_030765055.1 Mantis religiosa
TTTATTGATGAGTGCATTTGAAACATAAATTAAAAAGGTCTTCTTCCCATGGATCTTCAAAGTTTGATATAGATATATTGATGACATCTTTGCAATAGTGCCGAATAAACATTTAGATGATGCATTAAAATTACTCAATCTGCAAAAAAGGACTATAAAATTCACAGATGAAAAGGAAATCAGTGGACAACTCTCTTTCTTGGATCTAAATTTCATCAGGAATAACACAAATAAAATTTGGAATTTACAGGAAACCAACACATTCAGAAAATTACATAAAAAATAATAGCTACAACCCAATTATACATAAACAAACAGCCTTACACACAGACTAGTCAACATACCCATGGAAAAAGAAGAATACTTCAAAGAACAAAAAACAATACTACACATAGCAGAAGAAAATGAATACAACAAAAGTTTGGTGTTTAACAAAATTAGAAAAGCTAAACTAAAGAAAATCATTTAGAAAGCGGCCACATTTACAAAAGAAAAAGAAAGAAACAGGATATTCAGTTCATTCATATATCACCCAAAAACATTTAATAAATTTAAAAATATCTTCAAGAAACAAAATATAATCTTGACACCTAGTAATGGACACTCAATTTTAAAATTGCTAAATTCCAAAACAAAAGATGAAATCCCATCAGTTAACAGATCCGGAATATACCAAATAAATTGTAAAACTTCTTATTCCTTTTATGTTTCTTGTTGTTTTGTTTTTATAATTTACAATCCCATCTATGGCTGATTTTGAATATGTTAAGATAACTATGCAAATAAATTGTAAAACTTCTTATTTCTTTGATGTTTCTTGTTGTTTTGTTTTTATAATTTACAATCCCATCTATGGCTGATTTTGAATATGTTAAGATAACATGCAAGAGGCTACTCCACAAAATATATAAGACCACCACAGATACAAATTTTATTCAGTATTACAAAACTTACTGCAAAATCTATAAACGTGTAATTAAGAAGGCTAAACAAATGGCAGTTGAAAAATTCATAAAAAATGCAGATAATAAAAGCAAAGCAACTTGGAAAATAAGAAAGGCGGAATTAGGAATAAACAGTACAAACAATTTAGACAATTTAAGTAATATGAGTACTGACACAGCGGAATCATTAAATAATTATTTTGTAAATATTGGTAATCAGATTCGAGATACTCCCCCATCAATGCAAGATGCCATAACTGAATTGTATAATAATAATTGCCTAATGCTAACCCCCCAGTTTCAATTCTCAAATGTTACACCAGGAAAAATTATTGAAATTATCAGTAAACTCAAACCAAAATCCTCCTGTGGCTGGGATGAACTGTCACCATTTCTAATTAAGAAAATAAAACATGAAATTAGCGAACCAATGAGCCAAATAATTAATAATTCCCTAGCTACGGGTATTGTTCCAGAGAGAATGAAATACGCCCTAGTTAAACCCATACACAGAGGAGGGAAGGCCGAATTTAAAAATTTTCGACCTATCTCTATCCTTCCAACTTTCTCCACCATACTTGAAAAGATTGTGCATGCACAACTCATGTCTTATTTTGAACAATTCACTAAGTTAAGTAACTCACATCATGGATTCCGGGAAAAGCACTCAACAATATCAGCCCTAACTACCTTGGTAAATGATGCTTCTAAAATGATAGATAAGAAACAACAAACAGCAGTTCTGATATGTGATAATTCTAAAGCTTTTGATTGCGTCTGCCATGATATATTATTAAAAAAGTTAGAATTCTATGGCATAAGGGGCGTTGCTTTAAATTGTTTTCAAAATTATCTTAATTGTCGTAAACAGAAAACAGTCATTAATAATCTAAAGGGAACTGTTGAATCAAATTGGGAACAAATAAAAACAGGAGTCCCACAAGGATGTGTCTTGGAACCCCTACTGTATATAATTTACACAAATGACTTACCTAACTCCATAAAGGGGAAAACAATTATGTATGCTGATGACACCTCCATTTTACTCAATGGGCACAACCTAGAGGAGTTAAAAACCAATTTAAGTGAAACTATAACTCGCCTACAGAAGTGGTTCACGAGTAATGGCCTCAAACTTAACACCTCCAAAACATCAGTTATGCAGTTCAGCACTCAAGGAAAGAATTCTGAGAGGTTTATCACAACTGATGCTATAAATCCTACAGAAAACTCAAAAATTTTGGGTATTTTTTTAAATCAACAATTAAAATGGGATGATCAAATCCGTTATTTGTCCAAAAGATTAAACAGTGCCTCCTTCAATATGAGCTGCATAACTAAATTAACAAACCCCGAAACAAGAAAAATAGTGTACTTCAGTTACTTCCACTCTTTGATGACATACGGAATAATACTATGGGGGAACTCTACGGGATGGGAAACGATCTTTAAAAGTCAAAAAAAGATAATTCGGATAATGACTCAATCAAGACCAAAAGTTTCATGCAGAAACCTGTTCAAAAACCTGAAGATATTAACCTTACCATCCCAATACCTGTATGAAATAAATAAATTCATCCATTCAAATTTTGATACAATTTATAATTCACAAATGCAACATAATCATTGAACGAGAAATAAAAATAATCTAAAACCACCCATGCACAGATTAGCACTGTATGAAAAAAGCCCACATTATGCAGGAATAAAAATATATAATAAATTACCTGTAAGAATCCGTGAAATGAAAAACCTCAAATGCTTTAATAAAGCAATAAATAACCTACTAATGGACAAAGCCTACTACTCGATTATTGAATATATGGATGATAAAATTGAATTATAATGAAATTTTTTGTCATTTTGTAATTCTAATATTCTGACAATATTATTCCAAGGGCATGTCATAATTATAACAATATTTGTATATAGTTGTATTGATATTATTAGTAATTATATTATTTGTATTATTAGTATTTATATTATTAGTGTTATTGTTATTTTGTGTAATTATTATTATTATTTTAAATTTTCTACTGTTGACGAGTCACCTGTTTACTGAGTTTTTACTCACTATCTGTAAGCGTATGTGACAATAAAGCATCTTATCTTATCTTATCTTATGTTTTGCTTTATGTACGGTCTGTACAGGACATTCTGCAGTGTTGCTTTTATGGCTGTTGGTTCTCCATCATTTACATGTTCTTTCATTGATAGTTTCCGGTCTAGCTCTATTCCTAGATATGTTGTTGTGGATGCTTCTTGTAAATTTTTGTTATTGATTTGCAGACTTATATTATTCTATAACATCTGCTTTATCTTGTGACCTTTCTGCTCTTTCTCTGGCTTTGTCCCGTTTTAATTTGAGCTATGTTAGCTGTTCATTCCAGAAAGGTTTATATTTATGGATTTTTCCTCTGGGAATACATCTTTTTGCAGGTTTTAGAATTGCAGCATCTTTTATTATCCAGCCCACGTTGAACTTTTAGGTAATGAACATGCTGACCAACTAGCAAAAAAAGGTGCAATTCAAAATATAAAACCCGTAAGACAAACTGAAATTAATAAACAATTGAACAACATTAAGCTACATTTTAAAAGACAGCAGAGACTTGATGAAGAAGATAAACTAAAAGACAAAGATTATAAGAACGTTGGAGACAAAACTGACATACAAAAACTACCAAGAAAAACTGCAGTGGCCCTATTTAGAATGGAAACTGACCATGATTGTCTTGCACATCACCTTTATAAAATACACTGCATACCTACACCCAAATGTACTATCTGTAAAGAGGATGTCATCATGAACAAACACCATTATGACAAATGTAATGGTCTCAAAAGTGGCAACCTACAGGCTTTATATTGGGAAGCCAGGGGGAAAATGATGCAAATCAACTAATCCCCAGTGTCATTAGTCAACAACAACAACAGTTGTAAAACTTGTGAAGAATGCTACATAGGTCAAACTAAAAGAAATCTAAAAACCAGACTCAAAGAGCACTTTAGAAACCTCAGATTGAAACAAGAAGATAAGTCAGCAGTAGCATTTCACTTTTGGAATGAAAACCATGACATTGATCGAAATCCTAAATTATTAAAAGGAATGATAAACCAAAATAAATTGACAACATGGGAGAACATATTCATATGGAAAAATAAGGACAGAGTAATGAACTTTGAAATCCCACTAGTAGATCATTTGACAAAGAAATTCATAGTTCCACCACCAGAGAGAAGAGAGCAGATGACAACAGATGCTAGTTGGAAAGAGATTGAAAATGGAGGCGATTGTCTTTGAAACTAGTCTCTCAATAATATAAAATAGTAAGTGACAAGTATCAATAAACCAACTAAAAAAAGTTTTTGCATTTTAAATTGCATTATTGCGGAATTATTCAACCAGTTTTATTCAACTGTAGCGGAAAAACTGTTAAATACTCATTCTCTAGGAAAGAAGGAAAGATTAAGTGTAAAGAAAAATGAACATATCATGTTTTTAATTCCAGTAACAGTTGAGGAAGTTAAAGATGTTATAAAAAAATTGAAGAATAAGAAATCAGTAGGAATAGACGGTTACTCTAACTGCGTCATAAAGCGTTGCTCCTTATTCCTAATTGAACCAGTGACGTACTTGATAAATCTTCCACTTTCAAGTGGGACGTTCCCCAACAGGTTAAAAAAAGGTAAAGTGAAACCCATCTTTAAAAAAGGTAACAAAGGGAAGGTAGGAAATTACAGGCCAATTTCCATAATTTCAACTTTTGCAAAGATCTTCGAACAAATAATGTATAAAAGAGTAACAAGCTTTTTGGAAAAATTTAAAGTAATTAATGACAATCAAAATGGTTTTCGAAAAAATAAATCAACAAGTTCTGCACTGATGAATCTCATTGAACAAGTGTATGAAACACTAGATAGTAAACAACTAGGGATAGGCATTTTTTTAGATCTTACAAAGGCGTTTGACCTGGTTGATCACAAACTTTTACTAGAAAAATTATCCTCATATGGCATAAGGGGGTTAACTTTAGATTGGTTCAGATCTTATCTGGAGAATAGAGAGCAATCGGTGGAAATAGAGTATTTTGATAGCGAAACGAGTGAAGTTAAAACTCAGATTTCAAGTAGCGCTATAATGAAATATGGGATCCCTCAAGGTTCGGTGCTTGGACCTCTTTTACTTATAGTGTACATTAATGATTTGGCAGATAATGTAGAAAACAGAACCAATATAAATGTTACACTTTTTGCAGATGATACAAATATTTTTATCAAAGGGGTGAATAAGGAAGGGACAGATGTACATATTGAAAATAATCTAAAATATATTCAAAAATGGTTTAGTGCCAATATGTTAATATTGAGTAAGGAGAAAACAGCAGCCCTAAGCTTCTATAATAAAATGAGTGGAAGTCAATTGTATCCAAAATTAATGCTGGGACAAGACCAAATACATTATGTACAAACTATCAAATTTCTGGGACTAATACTAGATGAAAATTTAAATTGGGAAACTCACATAGAGGCATTGACGAAAAAGCTTAGTAAAATGTGTTTCTTAATCAGGGCAATTACAGGCATGTCAAGCTTGAAAGTTCGGAGAATAGTGTACTTTTCATATATACACAGTTTGTTGGCATATGGTATAATTTTTTGGGGAAATTCTAAAGACATATAAAAGTATTCAGATACCAAAAGAAAATAATTAGAATCATAGCAGATGTCTCAAGCACAACTAGTTGTAAGCCATACTTCAGTAAATTAGGTATCTTACCACTGCCAAGTATATACATATATGAAACTCTTGTACATATGAAAGCAAGCCTAAGTTTATTCAAAACAAATTCTGAAATTCATATACACAACACTAGAACAAAGAATAATTTATTTGTGAAGTCACACAAAACAAAGATGTATGGAAATAGTTTCACATATGCTGGCTTACATCTTTGCAATAAGCTACCTGAATCTATAAAAAAGATTGAATCACAACATCAATTTAAGAAATTGTTATTAAACTTCCTTAGAGCGAATAGCTTCTACAGCGTGGATGAATTTTTAAATTTGTAAATATTTATTAAATTTTAGATGAGTCGCATTTTTTTATTTGTAAATATTTAGTTAGCTACCTTAATTATAAATATTATACTTAGTTTTTAATTTGATGTGTCCTATAACATGTACATGTTTTAATGGATGAATCAATAAATCAAATCAAATCTTTTAGTGCAGCGGAGTCAATTAATGACACTAAACAACTCTTACTTTTAAATTTCCCAGAACATGTTTCAGAGACTTTGCCTCCATCGTCAACCGGATATCGACTGGTTCTCAGTGGTGTAGTAGACGGGGTTCCTCAGGGTAGTGTTTTAGGTCCAATTCTGTTCATTATGTATATAAATGATTTACCTACTACTCACAATGCAAGTATAATATCTTATGCAGATGATACAACTGTCATCTGCTCTGCTGTAGATAACAAGAATTTAAATCAGGATATGAGCTCTCTGGGAGAACGTTTGTTAAATTATTTTGACAAAAACAACCTCAAGTGCAACATGGAAAAAACCACATCAATACAAATTAGCCTGACAAATAAGACTCACTTTAACATCAATCTACAGATAGATAACTCTAGTGTAAAGGATGTAAGTGGCCATAAATTCCTAGGGCTTTATATGAACAATAAATTGACAGGGTGTAGTCACATTGATTATCTATGTAAAAAATTACTAAATCAATATTTCTAATTAGGCATTTTAAGCCAATCGGTGATACCAAACTACTAAAAAATATTTATTATGGTGATTCAACTGTATTGGAACACCACAGTGAAGCGAAAAATTATTAAATTTTAGATGAGTTGCATTTTTTACACATCTGCTTCACTTTCGTACCTATTTGACATGTTTCGCAAATCTTCGTTTGCATCTACGGCTCTTGTGCGACTGACGCTAGATCCAACGGTGTGGGTAATTCTGGGGTTGTTGCTGCCATCTGTTGATTTAGTGATGAACTGAAATGTGGGATTCTCTTCTAGCGGGATTTCAAAGTTCATTAGTTGGTTTTTATGTTTTTCTATGTATATCCTCTCCCATATGACGAGTTCACTATGTTTTTTGTACGTATTTTAGTAATTCTGTGCTATCTTCAATTTCATGATTTTCAGACCAGAAATGAGCTGCTATTGCAGACTTATCAATATTTTTGTATCTTAAGTGCCTGAAGTGTTCTTTCTTTCTAGTGCCTATGTTTCTTTTTGTCCTCCCTATGAAAATTTTTTCACAGTCTTTACACTTAATTTTGTAAATGCCTGACTTTTCCTCTGGTTTTATCTTATCAGTATTATTACTGTGAAGTAGGTTTTTAATGTTGTAATTGTTTTTTGGTGCCAATGTTATATTGTATTTCTTGAATATTTTTTGGAACTTTTTTGTGACCCAGGGGTGGTAAGTAAATTTAGCAAATCTAGTTTCTTGTTTTATTGGTGTGAGAGCTGTGATCTGTTTTAATTTCTTTTGAAGTTTGAATAATTTTAGTTTTTTATCTACAAGGTTTTTTCCATATCCATTTTTAATTGCAGTTTTTAAGATTTGATGGTATTCGTTTTGATATTCTTGCTGGCTGAGAGGTAGATTTACTAATCTGTGTGTCAGACTGTTGATGGTTGCATGTTTGTGTGGAATTGGGTTGAAACTATTTGCTTTGATGTAATTATCTGTGTGTGTTGCTTTTCTATGAATGCCAAATTCTAGTTTTTCATTGCCTTTTTTGATTTTAAGGTCTAAAAAAGGTAGAGTACAGTCCTCTTCAGTTTCTACTGTGAATTGTATGCTGGGTTCTTGCAGGTTGAGTAGTTTCAAAGCATCATCTATTTGTTTGTAGGGCACTATTGCAAAGATGTCGTCTACGTATCTGTACCATGTTTTAAACATATGAGGGAAGGCTTTAATAATATGTGTTTCGAAAAAGCTCATGTATAGATTGGCCAAAAATGGTGATAGCGGGCTTCCCATAGCTAGTCCTGAAATTTGTTTGTAATATTTTCCATCGAAGACAAAATAATTTTGATGTATACATAATTCAGTCATTGCCACATATTCTTCTATTGCATTGGCATCCAGGTTTATAGAATTTAGCCATTTTTTCAGTTGAATCAAAAGTTTGTCTAATGGAATGCTAGGGAAGAGGAAGCGGACATCAAAGGATACTAAAGTGTCATGAGGTTTTAGTTTAAGATTTTGAATTTTTTCTACCAGGTCTAAAGAGTTTTTTACACTCAGAGTATGGAATTGTGGAAAGGACTGAAATTTTTTGGTTAGCCATTTTGCCAGAAGGTAAGTAGGAGTGTTTATATTATTTACAATGGGTCTCATGGGTATGTTGGGTTTGTGTATTATAGGCAAACCATATATTCTTGCAAGGGTAGGGTTGTCTGGTTTGATAGTTTTTTGTTCTGTAGTTGTTAAAATTTTACTATTAATGATGGTTTTTTGTACATCTTTTATGCATCGGTTGAGTGGATTAGAATCTATTTCCTGGAATTCTTTTTGTTGTAGTAACTCTAATACTTTTTCTTTGTATGTAGCTGTATCTAAGATTACTATTTTGTTCCCTTTATCAGCCCTTGAGAAGATTACATCCTTTTTCCTTAAAGATTTAATTATCTGAATTTGTTTCAAATGTTTTATTGGCTTTTTATTTATTAAGTTTTCCAATATAGGAGCTGATTTTTTTCTAATTATATTTTTGTCCATGGTTTCCAAGCCTTCTACTGCTAATTCTATGTCTGCAATGAATTCATCCGGGTTGCTGGAGTATGTTATACATGTTTTTAGGCCTTGGTTAAGTACATCTTTTTCTTCGTTGTTAAAATTTTGCTTTGAGAGATTAATTACACTATCCAGGGATGTGTTCTTTGCTGAAATTTTGTTATGTTTTGGTTGCCAATGATTATGATTACGTTTTAGTTTCTTATTTTGATGATAAACTTTCTCTTTGACTTTATAATTGATATGTTCAAATGATTTGGCTTCTAAGTGGTCCCATGCTGTGTTTCCTAGTAATTTTACAATTTTCAGATGTAGGTTATACAAAGAGAGGTCTATATTAGTTATTTTTCTGTAGTGATTTGTTTTTTCGGCTTTTAACACGGCTTTTTCAGCAGCTAATTGTTCTATACTGTTATTGTTAAATTTTACTATTTTTCGTACAAATTTCGGAGAAAAGTTACGTTTTAGGCAATTGTTGATAAATTTTATGTCCGCTGATATTAATCTTCTTTTTGTCTTTAGTTTCAAATATTGTTTTATTTCTTTCTTGTTGCCGAAATTTTCGTTGAAATATTCAAATGTGAACGATCTTACCTCCATGTTGTCCGGTTTTTAAAGTTGGTTGGATCTAACTTTCGCGTGTTCCACTTGACTTAACGTCACTTCAATATATCGAGATTCAACTGTATTGGAACACCACAGTGAAGCGAAAAATTATTAAATTTTAGATGAGTCGCATTTTTTACACATCTGCTTCACTTTCGTACCTATTTGACATGTTTCGCAAATCTTCGTTTGCATCTACGGCTCTTGTGCGACTGACGCTAGATCCAATGGTGTGGGTAATTCTGGGGTTGTTGCTGCCATCTGTTGATTTAGTGATGAACTGAAATGTGGGATTCTCTTCTAGCGGGATTTCAAAGTTCATTAGTTGGTTTTTATGTTTTTCAATGGGAGACAAACTTTTGATTCAACTGAAAAAATGGCTAAATTCTATAAACCTGGATGCCAATGCAATAGAAGAATATGTGGCAATGACTGAATTATGTATACATCAAAATTATTTTGTCTTCGATGGAAAATATTACAAACAAATTTCAGGACTAGCTATGGGAAGCCCGCTATCACCATTTTTGGCCAATCTATACATGAGCTTTTTCGAAACACATATTACTAAAGCCTTCCCTCATATGTTTAAAACATGGTACAGATACGTAGACGACATCTTTGCAATAGTGCCCTACAAACTAATAGATGATGCTTTGAAACTACTCAACCTGCAAGAACCCAGCATACAATTCACAGTAGAAACTGAAGAGGACTGTACTCTACCTTTTTTAGACCTTAAAATCAAAAAAGGCAATGAAAAACTAGAATTTGGCATTCATAGAAAAGCAACACACACAGATAATTACATCAAAGCAAATAGTTTCAACCCAATTCCACACAAACATGCAACCATCAACAGTCTCACACACAGATTAGTAAATCTACCTCTCAGCCAGCAAGAATATCAAAAAGAATACCATCAAATCTTAAAAACTGCAATTAAAAATGGATATGGAAAAAACCTTGTAGATAAAAAACTAAAATTATTCAAACTTCAAAAGAAATTAAAACAGATCACAGCTCTCACACCAATAAAACAAGAAACTAGATTTGCTAAATTTACTTACCACCCCTGGGCCACAAAAAAGTTCCAAAAAATATTCAAGAAATACAATATAACATTGGCACCAAAAAACAATTACAACATTAAAAACCTACTCCACAGTAATAATACTGATAAGATAAAACCAGAGGAAAAGTCAGGCATTTACAAGATTAAGTGTAAAGACTGTGAAAAAATTTACATAGGGAGGACAAAAAGAAACATAGGCACTAGAAAGAAAGAACACTTCAGGCACTTAAGATACAAAAATATTGATAAGTCCGCAATAGCAGCTCATTTCTGGTCTGAAAATCATGAAATTGAAGAAAGCACAGAATTACTAAAATACGTACAAAAACATAGTGAACTCGTCATATGGGAGAGGATATACATAGAAAAACATAAAAACCAACTAATGAACTTTGAAATCCCGCTAGAAGAGAATCCCACATTTCAGTTCATCACTAAATCAACAGATGGCAGCAACAACCCCAGAATTACCCACACCGTTGGATCTAGCGTCAGTCGCACAAGAGCCGTAGATGCAAACGAAGATTTGCGAAACATGTCAAATAGGTACGAAAGTGAAGCAAATGTGTAAAAAATGTGACTCATCTAAAATTTAATAATTTATTATGGTGTTATCTTCCTATACCTATCATATGGAATTGAAATATGGGGAAGTTGTCCAAGGGTACATCTGGACAGAGTATTCATTCTACAGAAAAGATGTATTAGGATAATTTTTAACCTAAAAAATACTGATTCATGTGTAGATATTTTCAAACAAAACAAAATGTTCACTATATGTATATAAAGCAATTCTTTTTGTTGTAAGTAAGGTAAATTTGAAGACTGCTGATGTACACAATTATAATACCAGACACAACAATGACTATTTTAGAGACTGTACTTCTAAACAATCTTCTGATAGAGATGTTTTTATAATGGGACAGATTTTATTTAATAGACTGCCAACATCAATTAAAGCATTAAATGGTACGAAGCAATTTCAAAACAAATTAAAATACTTTTTAATGGATAAATGTTTGTACAAAGTAGATGATCTGTAAATATGTTTTTATACTGTTTATGTTTTGCTCTATATCCTATAATTGTAAACTTTTAGACTGTTCAGAAAGCTTTGCATACTTCCTTTGGCATGTGTTTATATTTTGGAGACAGCTTTATTTGTAAAAAGAAATAGATTCAACTTTCAAAACAACGGAAGTGTTCATATGCATTACACAAGGCATATTAAGGATATACACGTAACCTCAATCAGAACTACAATGTTTAAGAATGGAGTACTACATTCCTGTACAATAGTTTATAATTCCCTTCCTAATGACATCAAAAGCATAGATAACTACAACATTGAAGTAATGAGTTGGTATTCAAACACAACATCACTTAAAATATCCTTACTTGAACAATTGTTTCGGAGACCGGCTCGTCCCCATCATCAGCAACTATCCAACTGGTTGGATCCGTGGTTTCTTGAAGTGAGCTGGTTGTTTGAGGTGACATCTGTTGATTGTGAGATGAACTTCCAAAGAGAGTTTTCAGGCGGCAATTCGAAATTTAACGTATACTGTTTGTTTTTTATAATTAGCAACTTCTCCCAAACATCGAGCTCAGCTGCATTATTGGCTGGCTTTAATAGTTTTATATTTGGTACAATTTCATGATTGGTAGACCAAAAATGGTGGGCTATTGCTGATTTTTCCATTTGTTTGTATTTCACACATCTCATATGTTCCTGTAATCTAATTTGTAAACTTCTTTTGGTTTTTCCTATGTAGAACTTATTACAGTCTGAGCAGTTTATTTTGTATATACCTGATTTCTTGTTTTCAGGTACTGGGTCTTTCAGGTTGTTGCATAATAAGTTTTTTAAACTGAATTTATTTATTGGGGCTAGGGTGATGTTATACTTCTTGAATATCTTGTTGAATTTATGATGTACTTTGGGATGATATGTGAATTTCTTGAACTGTTTCTCGGATTTTGAATCTGTTAGTTTTGTGGTATCCAATATGTGTTTTTGTTTCTTAAATTTCCAAATTTTCTTTTCTAATAATTTTTTACTGTATCCATTAATTGCAGCTATGTTAATCATTTGGTTATATTCTTTGTTGTATTCATTCTGTTTCAATGGGATGTTGATTAGTCTATGTGCTAAACTGTTCAAAACTGCATGTTTGTGGGGTGTCGGGTTGTAGCTATCGTTCTTGATGTAATTGTCTGTTTGTGTTGGCTTCCGGTAGATGCCAAAAGATATGTTATTTAGTTCATGAATTATCTTCAGATCTAGGAAAGGTAGGTAGCCATCTGTTTCTATCTCTATTGTGAACTTTATTGTTTTATTCTGTATGTTCAGTAGTTTTAAGGAATCTTGTATGAATTTGTGTGGAACAATGGCAAAAATATCATCAACATATCTGTACCAGCATTTGAAGATGTATGGGAAGGATGATGTGATATGTGTTTCAAAGTAGCTCATAAAGAGGTTGGCTAGGAAAGGTGAAAGTGGATTGCCCATTGTTAGGCCTGAGGTCTGTTGATAGAATTGACCGTTGAATGTAAAGAAATTTTGATGTATGCATAAATGAGTAAGTTTTGTGAGATCTTCTATTTCTTCGGTTGAAATGTTAGTCTGAAGTGGCTCAGACTAACATTTCAACCGAAGAAATAGAAGATCTCACAAAACTTACTCATTTATGCATACATCAAAATTTCTTTACATTCAACGGTCAATTCTATCAACAGACCTCAGGCCTAACAATGGGCAATCCACTTTCACCTTTCCTAGCCAACCTCTTTATGAGCTACTTTGAAACACATATCACATCATCCTTCCCATACATCTTCAAATGCTGGTACAGATATGTTGATGATATTTTTGCCATTGTTCCACACAAATTCATACAAGATTCCTTAAAACTACTGAACATACAGAATAAAACAATAAAGTTCACAATAGAGATAGAAACAGATGGCTACCTACCTTTCCTAGATCTGAAGATAATTCATGAACTAAATAACATATCTTTTGGCATCTACCGGAAGCCAACACAAACAGACAATTACATCAAGAACGATAGCTACAACCCGACACCCCACAAACATGCAGTTTTGAACAGTTTAGCACATAGACTAATCAACATCCCATTGAAACAGAATGAATACAACAAAGAATATAACCAAATGATTAACATAGCTGCAATTAATGGATACAGTAAAAAATTATTAGAAAAGAAAATTTGGAAATTTAAGAAACAAAAACACATATTGGATACCACAAAACTAACAGATTCAAAATCCGAGAAACAGTTCAAGAAATTCACATATCATCCCAAAGTACATCATAAATTCAACAAGATATTCAAGAAGTATAACATCACCCTAGCCCCAATAAATAAATTCAGTTTAAAAAACTTATTATGCAACAACCTGAAAGACCCAGTACCTGAAAACAAGAAATCAGGTATATACAAAATAAACTGCTCAGACTGTAATAAGTTCTACATAGGAAAAACCAAAAGAAGTTTACAAATTAGATTACAGGAACATATGAGATGTGTGAAATACAAACAAATGGAAAAATCAGCAATAGCCCACCATTTTTGGTCTACCAATCATGAAATTGTACCAAATATAAAACTATTAAAGCCAGCCAATAATGCAGCTGAGCTCGATGTTTGGGAGAAGTTGCTAATTATAAAAAACAAACAGTATACGTTAAATTTCGAATTGCCGCCTGAAAACTCTCTTTGGAAGTTCATCTCACAATCAACAGATGTCACCTCAAACAACCAGCTCACTTCAAGAAACCACGGATCCAACCAGTTGGATAGTTGCTGATGATGGGGACGAGCCGGTCTCCGAAACAATTGTTCAAGTAAGGATATTTTAAGTGATGTTGTGTTTGAATACCAACTCATTACTTCAATTCTTATATACATCACTGTTTCTAACCTTTTGCTTCAAATAATAACTACAACATGTTTAAAACTAGAACAAGGGCTTTCTTACAGGAGCACTGCTTTTACACAGTAAAGGAATATCTGCAATTTAACAAATCCAGATAAACATAAAATATGAATTTACTTAGCTTGTTCATTTCTCTCACTCATAATTATATCCAATTTGTGTCACAATATAATTGAATGTAGGTTAGGTATATTTGATGTTTAACTTTGTAATATTAAGTGTAAATTACTGACGTATCCTATATCAAGGTACTATGTACAGATTTGATTCTAAAGGATGAATAAAATTGAATTGAATTGAATTGAATGTCAGAAACTGCTTTGCAGTCTATTGACAAATAAATAAATAAATATTGACAAATAAATGAGTGTCCTCTGGTGGTGGTTCGAGGAACTTGTTGAACAAATTTTTCTGGGGTATGTCGAAATTGAATACTTTGTTCCTATTTTTTGAAATGAAGATTTGTTCCCATGTGGATAGTTCTTGTTTTCCTGATGTATGTTTTAGTAGTTTTGGTTCTGGATTTATGTTGTGGCTTTTTTCCCAAAAATGTGTGGCAACTGCTGATTTTTCTCATTGTTTATATTTTATGTTTCTAAAGTGTTCCTTTGCTCTCGTTTCTAAATTTCTTTTGGTTTTTCCAATATAAATTTGAGTACAGTTACAGCATTCAATTTGATATATACCAGATTTTTTGTTAGATGGAATGACATCTTTGATGTTTGAGCACTGTTTTCAACAGTTCCATGAAAGGAATCACCACTGTTTGGTAACTAAAATTTTCTAAGTAGTAGTAGTCAGAGGCAAGAGTGTTTTGTCTGCCTCTGTGGTATGGAGGTAGCATATCACATTCAAAAAGTTTGCAAGTTTAAATCTTGATTAGGGTGAGTTACCTGAATAAGGTTTTTCTGGAGTTTTCCCACATCCTGAAAGATGAATGATAGTAACCGTAAACTCTACAGATGCTCCATTTCATTCATTATCTGTGGTGACATAACTGGTTAAAGGATATACAACATTCAAAGAAAAGTGTGTTTTATCACTTAGATAAGCATACATTTTTGAAAAAGCCAAAACTCAATTTAAAATATTACTTTTTTAAACAGCAATTAATTCAAACATAAAAGGGGTGTCCAGAAAGTAAATTCTGTTTCAATTTATCTCTGCTGCAGTGCTGCGATCGCAGTTCTGCACATGCGGGGTAGACGCTCTGTATCAAAGAGAAAAATAATTCTCATATTCAGAGGGTTCTAGTAGAGGAGAAGGTGGGAATATGGAATACCACTTTTATTGACAATTTTTTAGTTTTTGGGTTAAATGCCTACACATTTATTAATGGAAACTGATACTTTGTTTTGTTTTATATCTGCCGACAACACTGGAATTGTTTATAATGCTAAGTTTACAGAAAAAAGGACATCTTATGAAAAGGTGCATTTTTTGGTCCACTGAAAATAGAGTGGCAATATGGAACACCTGTATCTCTAAAGATAAAGTGGTTTCATTTGCAGAAATCACATATATAATCTTGTTTTTCGGCACCTGCACATTCTACATGTGCCCACATGTTACATACACAGTGTCTCTAAAGTCAATATCCATTTCAATGAAAACACAATATTTTGTTTCTTTTCTTTTCAGATACTGGTATCTCAGTGCAAGATGTTTAGTACAGAAGAATGGGTTGCCATTGTTTGTGTACGGGTATGCGGAATGTCATATGAAGACACCAGAGTGCAATTTACCCGTAAATTCCACGAACCAGCCCCATCAAGGGCTCACATTCGTCTGCTTGTGAACAAATTTAAGCGTACCAGCAGTGTGTGTGATGAGACATATCTTGGCAGAAACAGTGCAGCAGGTTCAAATTGGCAGTGATAGGAGTCCGAAGGCATCAATTCGACGCCTCAGTAGGGAATTGAACATCCCTCACAACACAGTGTGGAAAAATCTACGTTTCACTCTATGAAAACATCTGTATCACATTCAAGTTCTGCACCATCTTGAGGACGAGGATTTCGCCTGTCGTTGGGCAATGTGTTATGACCTCCTGGAATGTGTAGAGAATGAGAATTTAATGGACAACATTTTATTCTCCGGTGAAGCCACTTTCCATGTTTGTGGGAAAGTGCACAGACACAACAGCCGAATATGGGCATATGAAGAACCACATGAGGTATCGGAGTGGGAACGTGATACACCGAGTCAACATTTGGTTGGGTATGACAAACGCAAAACTGTGTGGCCCAGTTTTCTTTGCCGAAAGGTCAATAAAAGGTAACATATACCTCAACTGTTCCTTGAACCACAGCTTCAAGAGGATGGCATACTGGATACAGTTGTGTTTCAGCAAGGTGGTGCGCCTCCACATCGTCCGTGATTACCTGAACAGAACCTTTCCAGGGAGATGGATAGACAGACGTTCACCTTGGCTGTGGGCTTCCCATTCACTGGACCTTACTCCTTTAGTCTTTTTTGCATGGGGGTACATCAAACCTAAATTGTACACTAGCAAAGTGAATGGTCTGCCTGAGTTATGGAATCGTATCAGAGAAGCAGCAGGTCGAATTACGGTTGACATGTTACAGTCTACATTTCGTACCACTACTGAAAGATGGCATATGTGTTTTGACTAGATGGAGGTCATGTAGAAGGGCACTAGAATATGTGTAACACTTCCAAATAATATTGATTTTTCAATCACTGTCTTCGTTCATTGAAATGGATAGTGACTTTAGAGACACCCTGTATAACACATTTAATCCAGGTTTCACCACTGCTATCTTCGGGAAATTTTGTTCCACAAAATAGGCAATGCATCCCCTTCATCAGGTTTGTTCTGAGTTCCTCCAAGTCGGTGTCATCATCTGGAATGCACACAACAACTTCCTTGCTTTCAGATGATGAAAATTTGTCCACTTCTGTGTTTCTTTTGGCTTTTGGTCAGTTACTTTTCTTTCCTTTAATGGACTTATTCCTTTTTGGTTTTGGGTTAATTTCTGACTTCCCTGCTGATGTCGAAGGATGATTCTCCAGCGATGACTCCAAGTACATTTTGTAAGGAGAGGATGTTATCACAGCTGCTGATCTGGATTTTCCACCTCTTCTACAAGCAGCCTTCTTGCTTACTAACACAGGAAAGAGATGGAAGGGTAAAACTTCCTCTTTTAACACTGAAGTAGGTTCTTTGATTCTGTTGACTTCTCCTGAACTGTCTTGCCTAAAAGCAGAACTGTTGTTGACAAATTAGTTTTTCCATACTCGGTATTCCATATTACCACCATCGCCATATTTGAATTTAAGCTTTCATATAGCATTTTGAGTGTTTCATCTGCTCTATAAAGGTACACTGGCATGTTATTCAGTCGAAGCACACTAGATAACTTACCTTACACTTCTGGGGAAGATTAGAAAAAACACAATGTGATAAACTGCAAAAGTTTTTGTGATACGCTTATCACGGAAGCCTCTCTTCTCCATCACAGACTCACAACAATTACTTTGTTCTTATACAAGCGTCTACTAGTACTGTCAGCTCTAGTTTGACGGACATCCGAGTGGCGTCGCTCAAACACCACAACCACTAGACATGGATTCCATATTACCACCATATTCCATAATCCCACCTTCTCCTCTACTACATAAGAAATGTATTAAAACAATGTTTAAAATGGCGATGCATGAATCATGCAGAGAAGTTTTTAGAAAATAAAAGATGTTTACTGTTGTGTCATTATACATATATAAATTTATTAATTTAATAAACCAGAAAAAAGCAAAATTAAATACTGAAGTGCACAATCATGATACTAGATGTAAATCTGACTTACACTGTAGTAGCTATAATGTAAAATCTGTAAATAAAGATCCATATATAATAGGATTACAAATGTACAATAGACTTAAAAGAGAAAACAATTCTGTTTAATTTAAGCAATGTGTTAAAAAATACCTTTTACATAATCCTGTATATAATATAAATGAATTTTTGCAAGCTATATAATGTAAATTTTAATATTGTAAATTGTATTTTAATGTTGTAAATTGTATTTTAATGTATATTGACAATGCTCGACACTTGTATTAGTCTTTGGACAGTAAATACAAGGGGCATCCAGAAAGTAAGTTCTGTTTCAATTTATCTCCGCTGCAGCGCTGTGATCGCAGTTCCGCACATGCGCGGCAGACGCTCTGTATCAAGGAGAAGAAACGTGCACCATTGTGAGATCACTGTCAGCCACGTACGCTTTGTTATGCTTATTACAGTGTCGGTGTTGATTGAAAATCCTGCCGATTTCAAATCAGATCTGTGATTCGTTTTCTGAATGCTGGGAAAGAGAAACCAATTGAAATTTATTGGAAAATTTGTGATATCAAAAGGTGTTGTATTTCTTCACGACAACGCACGAACACACACTGCAAATGCGACGAAAAAATCCTACAGGAATTTGGCTGGGATGTGTTTGACCACCCCCGGTACAGCCCTGACCTCGCTTCTAGCGACTTTCATCTGTTTTTGCATCTCAAATCTTTCCTTGGTGGTCAACACTTCAACAATGACGAAGAGCTGAAAGAAAATGTTTCCAACTGGTTGAAGACACAGGCGGGAAACTTCTATGAAGAAGGTATACAAAAACTTGTGCCTCGCTATGACAAATGCCTGCAAAATTTCGGCAGTTATGTGGAAAATTAGTTTCAGAGTTGTAGAATTTTGTGCAATAAATAATTTTTCTGTATCTGTACACAATTTAATTTTATTGCCAAACAGAACTTACTTTCTGGACGTACCTCATAAATTACTATTACTACTACTATTACTAACAGAGACGAAAACTAATGCACTTTTGTGTGCACTTTGTAATATTATTAAAATGTACTTGATTGGCATCTACATTGTTGCCTTATTAATGGATCACTGAATCAGTAAGTTATAATATCACAATGTTGTGTACAAAGGAATCTTCACTCTAGAACATAAAAAAGTTGGTGAATGATGGTTAAAAAGTGAAGGATAATCAATGTTCTACTGTGTGTACCTAACTTAGCAATTGCACCTTTTTATATGGACATAAGATATGGTGAAAGGTAAAAAAAAATCCCAGTGGAGTACTTTGGCTTTTGGAAAATTTACTGGTTATTGCACTCAATCCGCTTTGAATTGTGACTTATGTCCAATGTTTTACTTAGTGAAGATACAGAATGTTACGATGGTTAAATTAAAGATGTTTTCACTGTTCTAGATGTTTCTTATAAACACAGTGTTGAGCCGGCCACACTATTTTCTCTATCCAGTCCAAGAATGGAGTTACAGCGAGAAAACGGCCTAAAGCATTTTTCTTGCAGAAGGTTGGTCCATAAGAGTACACCCCCACAACGTACTGCATGTTGTTATGATACACCAGTAGAGGACCACCAGAATCACCCTGAAAATTTACAAAAACTTTAAAAATTGGTGTACATGATATATGATATAATGATGGGTGCAATGTAATGACAAACTTTTATATTCATATGATTTATAAAATAGAGGAAAACAAATATTCAGTCCTTAATAATATTATCTTTTTTTTATTCACAGCTAAATAATTTTTCATGTGCATAGTATAAACTGCCCGCACCATGGCTGAGTGGTTAGACCACTTGGCTCTCACCAAGGTGAACCGGGTTCAATACCAGGCATCTGCAAAGTGAGATTTGTGGCAGACAACATGGTCCTGGGGCAGGTTTTCTCTGGGTTCTCCATTTTCCCCTACCAGCATTCCACTGATTGCTCAATCGTCTTTCCTAACACCTTGTTTCTCTTGTACTTTCACTTCCGGTATTGGGCTGATCTCCCATTACTGAATCTCTCTGATCAGGAAACCTCTGACACTCAATCCGTTACCTGTGGGCCTCTAGGTTGTGCAGTTCAGAAGACTGTGTTCTATTTAAGGAAATATAGGAATTCATTCATTCATAGTACAACCTATATATGATTTTCATTTAACCTACATTATAAAACTGTATCTTATGTCCTCAGGTTGTTCTTGGGAAGCAAGTCAGGTGAAAAGACGATAAGAAATCGATGTTTCGGAAGTCTGCATCTCTCCCAGCATCAGGATATTTATATTTATTATTCAGCAGAATTCTCACCAAATACACCATGAGGACCATCCACAAGCCACCTCCGAAGATGAAACATCTGTTGAGATCGGTGAAAGACAAACCGGACTTCCAAGTTCCGGAAGTGTACCGCATTCCCTGTGAATGTGACACACCGTATATAGGACAAACTGGAAGGACCATCGATATTAGAATAAATGAACATGAACGGAGCATTCGTTTAATACAACCTGAGAAGTCTGGACTGACAGAGCATAGAGCCAACTTTTGGGAGTGTACCGCATTCCCTGTGAATGTGAGACATTGTATATAGGAGAAACCGGAAGGACCATCGCTACCAGAATAAACGAACATGAACGGAGTATTCGTTTAATGCAACCTGAGAAGTCTGGACTGACAGAACATAGAGCAAACTTTCGGGAGTGTACCGCATTCCCTGTGAATGTGAGACATCGTATATAGGAGAAACCAGAAGGACCATCGCTACCAGAATAAACGAACATGAACGGAGCATTCGTTTAATGCAACCTGAGAAGTCTGGACTGACAGAGCATAGAGCCAACTTTCGGGAGTGTACTGCATTCCCTGTGAATGTGAGACACTGTATATAGGACAAACTGGAAGGACCATCACTACCAGAATAAATGAACATGAATGGAGCATTCATTTAATGCAACGTGAGAAGTATGGACTTGCAGAGTATTGTTTTGATAACAACCATAGAGCCAATTTTCGGGAGACGACCATCTTGGCAAAATGCAACAGTTACTGGGAGTGCAGACTTAAAGCAACTATCAAGATCTGCTGGATGTTTATCTTTTCCCTTTTGAGGAAGCAATTGCAGGTCCATGTTGGATTTTCCAGCAGGAAAGTGGTAGTATTCACACCGCAAACTCCACCTAGATAAGGTTTCTACAGAATGGTGTGCATGTAATGGACTGGCCTGCAAATTTCCCAGATCTGATCCCCTGGAGAACCTATGGGGCATATTATGTCACTCAATGTATGCTGATGGCAAACAGTATTCGAATATCACAGAGTTGAAACCTGTCCTCATATCTGCTTTTATTTTATATGTGGAAGGAAAAAATGTATTTTATCCACACCAGCCCATGGGGCTGGAGACATCACACCAGCCCATGGGGCTGGAGACATAGGAGCCCCCGCCTCGGTGGAGTGCACTGATGTGGAATACCTACTAAAACAAACCTCCACTACCTAGGGCAGCAGCCCTGGCAATGTTTTGTGGTCCTGCATAAAGCACCCAGATTCATGTGGTCGATTAGTTCAATATGGCGAACCGCTGTAGTGTATTAGGGAGGGAGACATCATGATCATAGGATCCTGACTCCCACCTTTCCATATTTGGTAGTCCTAGGCGATGTGCTGAGTGTTATGGATGTAATCTGGAAATAATTCATAATCAGCTCCACACATAGTGCTTATGTTACTAGAAGTCTAATCTAAGTCTCTTTGTCCGGTGTATGGGTGAGTCAAGTTGTATCTGTACTACTGTACATAACATGCGGGTATCATATAAAAATCAGCCTGGGGGCGTCATCAATATTTGTATAGCATTCAGAGGTAACGTCAAGCTTAATTCATGTATATAGTAAACAATAATTAGTGAATTATGGAATTAATATATGTATAAATCCTTTCATGGAAGTGTTGAAAACAGTGTTGTTGTATAAATTAAATTAATTGGGAGTCGATTAATAACACAAAACAACACTCACTTTTAAATTTTCCCGGAACCAGTTTCTGAGGCCTTCCCTCTATCTTCAGCCGGACATCGACTTGTTCTCATTGGTGTAGCTGGCAATATTTTGTCATCGGTCTCCTCTGGTGGCGGTTCGAGGAACTTGCTGAACAAATCTTTCTGGGGGATGTCGAAATTGAATACTTTGTTCCTACTTTTTGAAATAAAGATTTTTCCCATGTGGACAGTTCTTCTTTTCCTGTTGTGTGTTTTAGTAATTTTGGTTCCTTGGAAATAAGGATCACTAAAGGTTTCCCATGTATGTTCAAATTCTGGCAAAGATATGTAGATGACATATTTGCCATAGTGCCAAAAAAACACATCAGTGATGCACTAAAACTTGTAACAGTATGTTGTGGTGGCGATCACAGGTTACCACCGCTCCACGTTGTGCACCAATTTGAAGCAGTATTGCTTATGGGTGTACACAAGTTCCACGTTGGAACGCCAATTTGATGCAAATATAATATAATGGCGAACACAGAAGTCGGCGAGCAATGAGGTTTCTCTCAGGGTATGCGTGGATGTGTGTGAGAAGGAAATTTTACAACACTGGAGTGCCCGTTTCCAAATTATTTATTCACTACTGCTTATTTCAAACCTCGAAATGGAAGCTGCCGACCGAGGGTTACCAATCACGGTTTATAGTGACTGAATGCTAACTATCTTTCTCGATAAATTTTGATGACCTGACAAATATTCAAGACCGAACAAGTTGACCACCCTAATAGGCTTCACGTTTGACTCTCTCTTTGCCACAGCTGCGCGTGTGTATTTATATGACTTTCACTCTCCAAACTCCTTTTCCAAACCAAACAAAGTCCTTTTGTGGCTGTTTTGGTCGCTATTGTAAACGATCCGAAGAATACCCTATTCATGTATGTCAAGTGAAAATTCCTTTAGAAGCCTTCTAAGGTCACTGTTCCTTTCATTCATGGCATTGTTATAAACAGTTTCCCCAACTAAACTGGCCTTGGCTTTGGTCGTCTCAAAGAATCAACATTCCTTCGACGTCTATCATTATTCTTTGCTCCTGCAAACCATAATTTCGGTATCAAATGCCCCCATAGATATTATTTTATTATCCCATAATGAAATAATATATATGTCTTGCCCGAATATAACGCAAAATATTAGACCTTTGTCAGCAACTTCCAATTCGTTTTACAATTTCTTTTCACAACATTAATTTTTACATGACATTTCCTGAAAATTATTCACATGGTTATATAACAACATTTCATTTAAAATTTACCAACATTCTGTTCTGCAATTTTCAACTTTTTAAATATTACTCAGAAAATATTTCAATCTACGTCATCTTTTTTTTTTTTTTTTTTTTTTTTATCTGATCTACTTAAAATTAATTCATATTGTTGTTACACTTGAAACAATTCCTAAATATAAACTCTTATGTTTAAACCAATTGTACATTAATAATATTATATATATACTTTTTACAACATTTCTGAATTGTTCTTCTGGATTCTATATAAATACTTTCCAAAAGTCTTTCATTGTTCGGTTTTTTTTAATATATATATATATATATTTTTTTACTTGTTTAGTTTTAAGTTTCACTGCACTGTCACCACTGTTTATACTTAACCTATACATTTTACACTACACTGTTCATACTTAACCTATACAATTTACAAGTTTGTTTCTCTTCTAATTTTACAATTTTGTTATGGTACTTTAGTTCTTTAAAATACAGACATATCTGTTTTTATAAGCAAATTATACTCATAACTTATCTAGGAATCAGGAGCATCTAACGGCTTCTTGTAAGGACGAAGGAGTTGTTTATGCCACCTACCTAGGAGTTTATTATTTTTGACGTCTGCTAATTCGAATGTATGTTCCCCAAATTTCGCGACAATTTCCGCAGGACCCTTATATAACAATTCCATCCTTTTATTTCTACCTTTTACTGCACTTGATAATTTATGGTCTTTTACCAGTACTAAATCACCAATCTTTGGCTCCCATTTATGTTTTCTTTCTTTTCTCTTTAATTTCCTTTTTTCTGCTTTTTGCTTAATTCTCTCAAAGGCAATTTTAGCCCTCTCTTCATTGCTTAACTGGGTGTTGTTAGTGTCTACATTTTCTTTTATTTCTTTGAATATTGGTTCCGGCTCAATGCCTAACATGAGTCTAACGGGTTCGAATCCTGTGGTTACGTTTATTGTATTATTAATAATTTTCTCAATCACGGGACAGTAATTTACCCAATCCTTGTGGTTCTTATGTGTTAATATTCGAAAATATATTCCAATGTCTCTTAGTATACGTTCTGTAGGATTTCCCGACGGAAAATAAGACGAGCAGTGGTACAATTTAATGTTATTCTCTTTCAACGTCTCTTGAAAACATTTACTGCGATGCACAGTTGCATTATCAGTTAGGATCGCTTCAACTTTGCCATATTTTGGAACATAATCATTAACTATTTTTCCCACGCAAGTTTTGCTACTTATGTTTCTTACAGGATATATTTTAACAAATTTACTAAAAACGTCCTGTAAAACAAAGATATACCTGCATCCGAATTTTCCCATGGGAAGCTCACCATGTGCATCTGCTGTAACTAAAGCATTTCGCTCTCGTCTAATAATTGCCTGCGGTTCTGTATTGAATTTAATGTTAAAAGGTTTGGCCTTCTGACACAACTCGCACGTAGAACACTCCTTTCTGACTTTCCTCGCCAAATGCTTTATGTAAAACTTTTGCTCCAATCACTAATGTTAATTTTTCGCTACCTGTATGCGCCAATGACTTGTGATATGCCATGATGAGTTGTTCTTCTAATGTTTTCGGAATTATAACCTTCCACTTTTGTTCAATTCTCCCGTGAAACTTATATATCTTTCCTTCATGAAGTCCTATGGTATCTTTCAAATTCTCCGTTATGGGCTGAGCGTTTTCTCTTAATTTTCTGATACTGTCATCCTCTCTCTGTATTTGCTCCAAATTTAAAAATTTCTTAACTAATTGTTTTCCCTCTTTCGTCTCAATATAGAAAATGGTCACCTCATGCTTATTTTCTCTGATAGTGTCAGGTATGGGATAATTTGTCTCCATGCGAGATAACAAGTCACTGAAAATATTTTGATTTCCGGGAATGTGTCTTATTTCCAAATTGTGGGAAGTAATCTCGTGGATGTATCGGGAAATACGTGTATTGGTTAGCTTACATGAGTTCATAAATCTTAGGCTTACGTGATCAGTGTACACTATCACTGGGTTATTATAAACATACTCTTTAAATTTGACCAGCGCGAAATAAACGGCCGCTATTTCTTTTTCAGTAGTGCATGCCTGTGCTTCTGTTCTCGAAATTCCCCTTGAGGCCACTGCAATAAGATGATCTTTCCCTTCTTCATCTCGTTGAATTATGACAGCACCGTAACCGCGCCCTGAAGCATCAGTAAAAATAATATATGGGAGGTTTTCTCTGGGTTTCTCTAACAAGATAGAAGCTGCAAATAATCTTTTCACTCTTGAGAACGCTTCTTCCTCCACTGGTGACCACCTCCAATCTACCCCTTTCCTCAGAAGTTCTCTTAATGGGGCGACGACGTTTGCAAACTCAATAATAAATCTAGATTGATAATTTAGAATTCCCAAGAATCTTCTCAGTTGTTTTATATTTTTCGGTGCCGGTATTTTGTTAATACTTTCTATTCTGTTTGGATTTGGCCTGATTCCTTCATTCGATATTATGTATCCTAAAAATTCCGTCTGTCTCACGAAGAATGCTGTTTTACTCGGTTTAATTGTCATATTGGCTTCTCTTAATTTACTCAGCACGTAATCGAGATGTCGCAAATGGTCATCCACATTCATTGAGAATAATATAAAATCATCAATATATTGAGCTACAAATTTCTTAATAGATTCTCCAAATATCCCGTATAGAGCTCTGAGCAATGCACTACCACTAGTATTCATTCCAAATGCGCATACTTTGAATTGGTATAAAATCCCTGAGTGTAAAAATGCAGTGTATTTTCTTAAGTCTTCCCGAAGCGGTATCTGCCAAAAGGATGCCGTCAAATCCAATGTGGAGAAAAATTTTCCTTTCTTTAGTTTGTTTAGTGTTACTTCTACACTCTCTGGTCTAAATCTATCAGGTTTACAGTGTTGATTCAGTTTTCTTGCATCCAAAGTAACTCTAATTTTTCCATCTGATTTATTTACTATGCACAGTGGATTTACAAACTCTGAATTGGAGATTTCAATAACTCCATCTTCTAACATTGATTTAATTACTTTATCAACTTCCTCTCTGATCGCACATGGAATTGGTCTCGCTTTATGGGTGAAAGGTTTGATAGGCGTCATTTCAAATGAATGGGTGTAGCTGATACATTTCCCAGGTTTTTCAGAGAAAACTTCTTTATTTCTTACCAAAATGTCAAACAATTCCTTCTTCTGTTCCTCATTTAAGTCGGCTGCTTTACTGGTCTTTTCTCTTAATAAGTCCTCTATATCTATATAGTTTACCACACTACCGTACCTATTTCTTTGAGAGTGACTCAAATTTACAGAGGAATTCTCTTGGTGTTTTCTTAAAACACTATTAACGCATTTAAAATCTTCGTCAGGCATCATATTCACGTCATTTTCAGTGTTGTATTCTTCAACGTTAATATCTGCCAGCTCCATAGCTCCAACTTGTATATATTCAACAAAAAAGGTATCTGCCCTAATTTCTTCTTCTTCTTTATCCCTGACAATGTTCTCCGAACTACTATCTTCCATAAATCGTATTATAACCGACCCTTGCTGTGTATCCAACTTCAAAAATCTACTTTCGAAATTTATTACCGCTTCCCATGCATAAAGACAATCACAACCTATGATTATATCTGTTACTAGTCTGGGCACAATCAGAAATAGAACCTCTATTGTTGTCCCATTTATTTCAACATTCAACATCGCCTGAAATTTCACCCTTTCCTTCCTCTTACCAACAGCTAGCGAACAATAAATGCCACTGACCGGTAAAGACATCACCTTAAAACCTCTAGTTATTAGGTCATCGTAGAACTTCTGCGAGCACACTGTGCTATTCGCTCCCGTGTCTAAAATCGCATCGTATTTTTGTCCATTAATCCCTATCTTGATCCTCGGAGGTTCTATTACTTTCTCATTGTCTTCTAATCTTTTCCTAACGTCTGAATTTCTTTGTATCATCATCATTTGCCCTCGAGAAGCCCTAGTTTCCGTGTACATATTACAATTTGCATTTATCCCAGTTCTCACTGAAGGCGCGTTTGACTGGGATTGGCGTTTCCCTGCGTCCGACTTACAGCTCCGGTTCCAGTTCCACTGTTTATATTCCTGGTTTCCGGCACTTGATTTTGATTGCTTACTACCATCTGTCTTGTGGCATTAATGGCCTCAGACCTTCCTGAGTTCTCAGGTGAATTACGACCATCTCTATTCCTGTCTCCCTGCCTCGGCGACCTCGGCCTAAACTCATAACTATCGTCATTCCTCCAATATTCATTACCAGAATGTCTTCTAAATCTAAATACTTGTCCCCTGCTGTTTCTATCAAATCGGCCGGCATTCATATAGTTTACTTGGATGTTCCTTTCACGGTTCTCCCCATTCCGATTTTATTGTCCCGGTCAAAATGGTTTCTACTCCTACCTTCCCAGGAGTTCGCTTCAACCCTCGGCACTGGACCTCGATATCTATTTCTTATGTCATTCCGATTATGATGTGACTGTGCCCCTTGCCCGAAATTACTCCATCTTTCGCTTCCGCTTGTCTCTTGATTTTTATTATCTGAATTGTTTCTCGGCTTGTTGCTTTCTAAGGCTAATAACAAATCAATCATAGCAGCGACGTTATTGGGTTTGGCTATGATTAAATAATGTTGTATAGTCTCAGGAAAATGAGTTGTCATGAGATTTATCAATTCTTTCTCATTGATAGGGGGATCTAACATTTTTGATTTTCTAGCTACCTTCATGAAATAGCTCACCATCGACTGTTCCGTTCTAGGGTTAAATTTCCCGTTGCTGATCTCGAGCCTTATACTTGCCTGTCTGTTTGCCCCCCAATATCTGTTCAGGAATAAATTAATAAAGGTCCCGAAGTCATTGTTATTTCCCATGGACAAGTCTAGCCAATTCGCAGCGTTACCTTTAAAACATTTTCTTACTATTGTCATTTTGTACTCCTCCGGTATACATTTTATCGCAAAATACTCCTGTAATCCTGCAATAAACACTTTAGGATCATCAGAATCCTCTTTCTCAAAAATTGGGGGTACAATTTCGTTAAAAATATGGTTCGGCCATGTCATATTCGGACCGCCATTTCTGTCTCCATTATTGTATTTGTTGTCATTACTAGAGGTGCTAGCACCCATATTTAGCAACGAAATGTCAGCTGACGCATTATTGGGCATCGCCTCGTTTCGTGCGTTTACTTCACTTACGTTGCTAGAACTACAACTAGGAACATTTCCACTTATTCTTAAATTTTCTAAGTTTTCCTTTACTCCTTTGATTTCTACTGCTACCTCTTTCATATGATCGGTAATTTCCTCCAAATTCCTCATCTGTCTTCTACTTTCCCTTTCTGAAACTTCTAATCTACTCCTAGTTTCTTCTAATTCTTTTCTAGCTATTTCTCTCTGTCTAATTTCTGTGCTATTTCCTCCCTCAGTTTTCTGTTTTCATTATCCGATTTTTCCTTAACTAAGTTAACAATTTTATTTTCAGAATTCTCTATCTCCTGACTAACTTCCTTCCTCACATTATCTGCTATCTGACCAGCTTCTTTCCTTACATTCTCTATTTCCAGACTAACTTGCTGTCTGACATTTTCTAACGCCTGTTGTTGACTCTCTAACTTCTTTCCTAGTTCTATTTGTCCTACCTCTAACTTCTGAACACTATTTTCTAACTTTTCTTCTATCTTTTTTAAACTTTGATTGTTATCCTTCATCTCTCTTCTTAAATTTTCATTGTCATTCTTCATCTCTTTTCTAAAACTTTCATTGTCTTTTCTTAAGCTTTGATTAGTATCCTCTATCGCATCTATCTTTTTACTTAAACTTTCGAACATTTTTCTCATTTCCTCTAACATAATTCTTTCCCTTTCTACATTATTTAGGGCCGTTCTACTACACTCTGGTACTTCGACTTCCTGCCTACTGCTACTAGCATCAACCTCCTGGACTTCCATGCTTTCTACAGAATTTTGACTCAGCATTTTTTCACTCCTTAAATACATTCACAGTAGTCTAGTATATAATTTAACACTCTGTACCTTTGATCGTTTTTACTGGCTCCTGATGATGTCACTGATGACGATGCCGGCCTCCTTTCTTCTTTACAGTCAAGCTGTTGACGAATTTCTTGATGGGTCGACCGTCCTCCTGTCGAACCACCTTCACCTGTTGAACCTCGCTGTCGGGTTGAAACTCCTTCTAGGTTGAACCTCCTTCTAGGTTGAATCTGCTTCTCTTGTTGAACCTCGTCGTCGGGTTGAAACTCCTTCTAGGGTTGAACCTCCTTCTCGGGTTGAACCTCCTCCTGTTGTCGAACGTCCTTCTCCTATCGGGCCCCGCGTTGGCGCGCCAATTTGTAACAGTATGTTGTGGTGGCGATCACAGGTTACCACCGCTCCACGTTGTGCACCAATTTGAAGCAGTATTGCTTATGGGTGTACACAAGTTCCACGTTGGAACGCCAATTTGATGCAAATATAATATAATGGCGAACACAGAAGTCGGCGAGCAATGAGGTTTCTCTCAGGGTATGCGTGGATGTGTGTGAGAAGGAAATTTTACAACACTGGAGTGCCCGTTTCCAAATTATTTATTCACTACTGCTTATTTCAAACCTCGAAATGGAAGCTGCCGACCGAGGGTTACCAATCACGGTTTATAGTGACTGAATGCTAACTATCTTTCTCGATAAATTTTGATGACCTGACAAATATTCAAGACCGAACAAGTTGACCACCCTAATAGGCTTCACGTTTGACTCTCTCTTTACCACAGCTGCGCGTGTGTATTTATATGACTTTCACTCTCCAAACTCCTTTTCCAAACCAAACAAAGTCCTTTTGTGGCTGTTTTGGTCGCTATTGTAAACGATCCGAAGAATACCCTATTCATGTATGTCAAGTGACAATTCCTTTAGAAGCCTTCTAAGGTCACTGTTCCTTTCATTCATGGCATTGTTATAAACAGTTTCCCCAACTAAACTGGCCTTGGCTTTGGTCGTCACAAAGAATCAACATTCCTTCGACGTCTATCATTATTCTTTGCTCCTGCAAACCATAATTTCGGTATCAAACTTTTAAATATTCAAGAAAAAAGCATCAAGTTCAGTGTAGAAGTTGAAAAAGACGAGTATTTACCATTTTTAGATCTAAAAATAATCAGAAATAAAAATAGGATAAACTTTGGTATTTACAGAAAAGCAACACAGACAGACAACTACATAAAAGCTAATGGCTACAATCCAAGATCCCACAAACAGGCAATCTTTAATAGTTTAGCACACAGACTGGTCAACATCCCTCTCACAGCAGAAGAATACAAAATAGAATACAACAAAATTATTGAAATAGCACAGAAAAATGACTTTCCCAAATCACTAGTAGACAAAAAGTGAACTTAGCAAAAAAGAAGAAACTACTAAAGGAAACTACAACCCTCTCAGCTACAGAAACTAAAATGATCTTCAAAAAATTCACTTACCATCCATGGGCCTTTGATAAATTCAAAAAAGTCTTCAAAAAACAAAACATTCAACTAGCTCCAGTGAACCATTACTCCTTAAAAAAACCTAATTTGCTCAAACATCAAAGATGCCATTCCATCTAACAAAATATCTGGTATATATCAAATTGAATGCTGTGACTGTAGTCAAATTTATATTGGAAAAACCAAAAGAAATTTAGAAACAAGAGCAAAGGAACACTTTAGGAACATAAAATACAAACAATTAGAAAAATCAGCAGTTGCCACACATTTTTGGGAAAAAAACCACAACATAAATCCAGAACCAAAATTACTAAAACATACAACGGGAAAAGAAGAACTGTCCACATGGGAACAAATATTTATTTCAAAAAATAGGAACAAAGTATTCAATTTCGACATCCCCCAGAAAGATTTGTTCAGCAAGTTCCTCGAACTGCCACCAGAGGAGACCGATGACAAAATATTGCCAGTTACACCAATGAGAACAAGTCGATGTCCGGCTGAAGATAGAGGGAAGGCCTCAGAAACCAGTTCCGGGAAAATTTAAAAGTTAGTGTTGTTTAGTGTCATTAATCGACTCCCAATTAATTTAATATATGTATCTTAGCCTTATGGCTGCGTCTGTCACTCGCGTCCATTGGTGTGTAACTTGTCGTCATTAGTGCGCACATGGCAGGCAGCCTGCCTTTACTGATGCAGATGCGAGCCTATGCCACTTGTGCAGGGAGCGATTTCGCTGGATAGCACAAGGACTCGGAGGGCTGCAGAAGGACAGTGATGTGTCTTAATGGTGTGTCGTTTGCTAATTGGCTGGTTGCATCAGTTGGGTGAGATAGTCACTCACATCTTCGTCATCAGTGTGTTTATTGATCGGTATGGTCCTTTTAAACAGTGACAGGGGCCTTCTGTGTTTGCCAATATTGGCATCGTACTGTCCCAGGTTCAAAATGAGGAAGTTAAAGTGATTCTTGCACCTTTTGTACATGTTAAAAGCTAGCTGTTTAATAAATTATTCTATGGTATGCATGTTGAGATTGTTGTGGAGCATATCTACTGGTGCGGTACGTGGCACTTTGGTGATTATCATTAGTATTTTGTTTTGAAGTACTCTGCTTGTGTCCACGCTCCAGAAACTCACAGACAGCATGTGTGATCATGTTTTCAAGGTTGTGCTGAAACAAGGCTCCCACAGCGGCTATTGAAATGAGCTGGGTGTATCATTTTGCAGCATCACAAATGTGAGTTCTGGACATGGTACAGTTTGTGACCAACATGCATTACATAATGTTAAAATATATTTAATAAATACCTGAGTCATATGTATGTTTTCAGTTGTATATTTGTGTATCCTTTCTATTACCATGCAGGTGGTTGTATCATTTTGCAACAGACCTTATACACCTGGCTTACTGAAGGTGATGCTCGCTCTCTCACTGTTTATGCAAAACACAACTACAGAACTACCAACATATGACTAACCAAAAGCCACCTTTCTTATGCAATTTATTATTGCCACAGAACACAATTATTTTTCTATTTAGGTAGTTTCTTCCAAGCACATCAGTTAGGTAATTGGTAACAATATTTGCTGTTTCGCCAGGATGTTCACCAGGTTCCAAAATTTAGACATGGACAACCTGTAACACTAAAAAATACCTCATCCTTACAGAAATATCTTTTTCTCCCCATGATGGAAGCATCTTTAAACACTGTAATATACGAGGCTAAGTCAAATGTAAACCTTAAATTTGAAATAAATCAAAATTTCACGCCATTAACCTGTAAGTTGGTAAGCATGCTACAAACAGCATGCAGAATGGTCTGTAGGTGGCAGCATAGTACAGATACACACATACCATCACGGTACCCACCTCGGTAGCGTAGATGGTAGCATGTCTGCCTCACGTTTAAGAGGTCCCGAGTTCGAATCTTGGTCAGGGTGAGTTACCCAGATAAGGTTTTTCCGGGGTTTTCCGTTATCCTTCAAGACGAATGTCGGGTAACTCTAAGCTCCATGGACCCTGGACTCATTTGAGCATCATTTTACCCAATTCATTCACCGTCCGATATAACTTAAAGTTGGGGTGGACATAAATTAAAAAAAAATGCCACCACAATATCAGTATAAAGATGGCTGCCACACTTGTGACTTGCACCAGGAAGAACAGCGTTCTGTTATTCGGTTTTTGCATAGTGAAGCTGTGAAACCTATTGAAATTCTTCAACGAATGTACGGTGATGCATGTTTGTCACAGCAGCAAGTCTACGAATGGAGTAGGAAGTTCGCAAATGGTGTGACTTCAGTGGAAGATGCTCCACAACGAGTTGTGACTTCACAGAACATTGCAGCAGTTGAAGTCATAGTGAAGGAAAACCGCCGAGTGACACTGAATGATATGGCAGCATGTTTATAGATTAGTCATGGGTCAGCACACCACATTGTGCATGTCATGCTCCAATTTTACAAAGTATCTGCAAGATGGGTGCCATGGCAGCTGACTCCTGAAATGAGAGAACGACGTGTTGATGCTTGTTAAGAACTTCTTCGGCACTTTGAATGGGAAGGTGATAGCTTCCTTGCAAAAATAAACACTGGGGATGAAACCTACGTTTACTTCCACCAACTGGAAACAAAGAGAGTGAACAAGGAATCGTGCCATCTCTTATCACCAAAACCAAAGAAGTTTCGAGCAGAACCATCAGCAGGGAAGGTTATGTTGACTCTCTTTTGGGACGAAACAGGCGTCATTTTGGAGCATTACATGCCTAGAGGGATCACTGTCACCAGTGCGTCATACACAGATCTCCTAAAAAATCATCTGCGGCCTGCAATCAAATCAAAGAGACTTGGACTACTGTCAGCAGGTGTCCTTTTGCAACATGACAATGCAAGGCCCCACACTGCCCGTACAACAGTTACAACAATCACAGACCTGTATTTTGAGTGTCTTTCTCATCCACCATACTCACCAGACCTTGCCCCAAGTGATTTCCATATGTTTGGATCACTCAAAGACGCAGTGGGAGGAAAGAAGTTCCGTTCCGATGAAGAGGTACGCCACGCGGTGCATGAGTGATTGCGCAGACTAGCAAAAGAATGTTTTTCTAAAGGCATTTATGCACTTTGTAAGTGCTAGAGGACTTGCATTGAACGTGGGGGAGATTATGTTGAAAAGTGATACAGCTTTTTACCACTTCTGCACAATAAATAATATTTAAAAAATGATTTAAGGTTTTTATTTGACTGACCCTTGTAACTGACTTGCTTTAATCCTTCACAAGAATTGAGAGCAGATATGTTAACAAAAATGGCTTCAGTCTTTGTGTGAGTGCTGCAAAATTTAGTTTAAACCAATTTCTTTCTAGTGCGTAGGCTTTCACGGCCGAAGTTATTTGGTAGCTAATGATTATCTGGGCTTGTAGGCTGCGGTCTATTGGAAAATAGTCTTCTAGACGTTTCGTTCGAAACTGTGTCGAACATCTTCAGGGGCGTGGTTGGAACACTCTTGTTGTACTTTTGGTTGTGACTGATAAGTTGTCTTGAATCTCCCACGATGCACATCACACTCTGATTGTCTCTGAGTCTCTGAGAGAATGGTATCAAATTGTTAAAGTAAAGCACAAGAAACCAAATATGTTGTTGTTGTTTTCAAGTGCTAGGCTTTGGCAATGAAGCCATTAGCTCTCTTACTCTCCAATATTTCTGTGTAGTGGGTCCGGCAGGTAGGACTTCACAGGTTAGAAGATGTTCTTCAGTCATTTCCTCTTCTTTGTTGTCAAATGCTAGGCTTTGGCAATGAAACCATTAGCTCTCTTGCTCTCCAATATTTCTATGTAGTGGGTCCGGCAGGAAGGACTTCACAGGTTAGAAGATGTTCTTTAGTCATTTCCTCTTCTTTGTTGTCAAGTGCTAGGCTTTGGCAATGAAGCCATTAGCTCTCTTGCTCTCCAATATTTCTGTGTAGTGGGTCCGGCAGGAAGGACTTCACAGGTTAGAAGATGTTCTTTAGTCATTTCCTCTTGCTCTCCAATATTTCTATGTAGTGGGTCCGGCAGGAAGGACTTCACAGGTTAGAAGATGTTCTTTAGTCATTTCCTCTTCTTTGTTGTCAAATGCTAGGCTTTGGCAATGAAGCCATTAGCTCTCTTGCTCTCCAATATTTCTCTGTAGTGCGTCCGGCAGGTAGTGCTTCACAGGCTAGAAGATGTTCTTCAGTCATTTCCTCTTCTTTGTTGTCAAATGCTAGGCTTTGGCAATGAAGTTGCCAAGCTCTCTTGCTCTCCAATATTTCTGTGTAGTGGGTCTGGCAGGTAGGGCTTCACAGGTTAGAAGATGTTCTTCAGTCATTTCCTCTTCTTTGTTGTCAAATGCTAGGCTTTGGCAATGAAGCCATTAGCTCTCTTGCTCTCCAATATTTCTCTGTAGTGCGTCCGGCAGGTAGGGCTTCACAGGCTAGAAGATGTTCTTCAGTCATTTCCTCTTCTTTGTTGTCAAATGCTAGGCTTTGGCAATGAAGCCATTAGCTCTCTTGCTCTCCAATATTTCTGTTTAGTGGGTCCGGCAGGTAGGACTTCACAGGTTAGAAGATGTTCTTCAGTCATTTCCTCTTCTTTGTTGTCCAATGCTAGGCTTTGGCAATGAAACCATTAGCTCTCTTGCTCTCCAATATTTCTATGTAGTGGGTCTGGCAGGTTGGGCTTCACAGGTTAGAAGATGTTCTTCAGTCATTTCCTCTTCTTTGTTGTCAAATGCTAGTCTTTGGCAATGAAGCCATTAGCTCTCTTGTTCTCCAATATTACTGTGTAGTGGGTCCGGCAGGAAGGACTTCACAGTTTAAAAGATGTTCTTAAGTCATTTCCTCTTCTTTGTTGTCAAATGCTAGGCTTTGGCAATGAAGCCATTACCTCTCTTGCTCTCCAATATTACTGTGTAGTTGGTCCGGCAGGTAGGGCTTCACAGGATAGAAGATGTTCTTCAGTCATTTCCTCTTCTTTGTTGTCAAATGCTAGGCTTTGGCAATGAAGCCATTAGCTCTCTTGTTCTCCAATATTACTGTGTAGTGGATCCAGCAGGAAGGACTTCACAGGTTAGAAGATGTTCTTCAGTCATTTCCTCTTCTTTGTTGTCAAATGCTAGGCTTTGGCAATGAAGCCATTAGCTCTCTTGCTCTCCAATATTTCTATGTAGTGGGTCCCGCAGGTAGGTCTTCACAGGTTAGAAGATGTTCTTCAGTCATTTCCTCTTCTTTGTTGTCAAATGCTAGGCTTTGGCAATGAAGCCATTAGCTCTCTTGCTCTCCAATATTTCTCTGTAGTGCGTCCGGCAGGTAGTGCTTCACAGGCTAGAAGATGTTCTTCAGTCATTTCCTCTTCTTTGTTGTCAAATGCTAGGCTTTGGCAATGAAGTTGCCAAGCTCTCTTGCTCTCCAATATTTCTGTGTAGTGGGTCTGGCAGGTAGGGCTTCACAGGTTAGAAGATGTTCTTCAGTCATTTCCTCTTCTTTGTTGTCAAATGCTAGGCTTTGGCAATGAAGCCATTAGCTCTCTTGCTCTCCAATATTTCTCTGTAGTGCGTCCGGCAGGTAGGGCTTCACAGGCTAGAAGATGTTCTTCAGTCATTTCCTCTTCTTTGTTGTCAAATGCTAGGCTTTGGCAATGAAGCCATTAGCTCTCTTGCTCTCCAATATTTCTGTTTAGTGGGTCCGGCAGGTAGGACTTCACAGGTTAGAAGATGTTCAGTCATTTCCTCTTCTTTGTTGTCAAATGCTAGGCTTTGGCAATGAAGCCATTAGCTCTCTTGCTCTCCAATATTTCTGTTTAGTGGGTCCGGCAGGTAGGACTTCACAGGTTAGAAGATGTTCTTCAGTCATTTCCTCTTCTTTGTTGTCAAATGCTAGGCTTTGGCAATGAAGCCATTAGCTCTCTTGCTCTCCAATATTTCTGTGTAGTGGGTCCGGCAGGTAGGACTTCACAGGTTAGAAGATGTTCTTCAGTCATTTCCTCTTCTTTGTTGTCAAATGCTAGGCTTTGGCAATGAAGCCATTAGCTCTCTTGCTCTCCAATATTTCTGTGTAGTGGGTCCGGCAGGTAGGACTTCACAGGTTAGAAGATGTTCTTCAGTCATTTCCGCTTCTTTGTTGTCAAATGCTAGGCTTTGACAATGAAGCCATTAGCTCTCTTGCTCTCCAATATTTCTGTGTAGTGGGTCCGGCAGGTAGGACTTCACAGGTTAGAAGATGTTCTTCAGTCATTTCCTCTTCTTTGTTGTCAAATGCTAGGCTTTGGCAATGAAGCCATTAGCTCTCTTGCTCTCCAATATTTCTGTGTAGTGGCTCCGGCAGGTAGGGTGAGAAACAAAGTATTGTAGGCAGTGTAGCCATTTACATTTTTTCTTCGTAACAAATTTTATCCATCAATAACATAACTTTCATTCTTAGCGATCATGGGCATAAAGATTCAAATATTACATGACATAACATACAGAATAAAAGCTAAATGTTTCTTTCTAGGAAAATGGGACAAGGAGACATTCCAAAAAAAGTCTATCAGGTTGAAACGTGGTACTGCACCATTCAAAAGGGACATCTGGGATTAAATGGAAAATTTATATTCAGTAGATTTTTCATTTTTGAATTATGCTATACTCCTTTACACACCAGAGAAGGCAATAGCTATATAATCAGCTGAAAACTAATGCAACTCTAGTGCCAGCATTGGCGGATATCTGTAAATCCAGACAAAAGCCACGCCATACCTTTTACAAAGCACCACACCCCCACAGACTGCCCCAATTTCAGTTACCGAGGTCGAAGGATAGAGTGGTCTAACTCTGTCCAATACCTTGGAGTAAACTTGGACAGAGGTCTAACTTTTCGCCGACACATCAGGGACCTTTCGGCGAAGGTACAGGGAGCAATCGCTTCCCTGTACCCAATGCTGGGGTCGACCTCGGTATCTCTTCCGAGCGCTGGTAGTCCCGGTGATGCTATATGCCTGCGAGATCTGGGGCATGGCAGTAGACAGCTGGATAGCAAGGCTTCACCATGCACAGAATAGAGGATTACAGTCTATCTATTCTGTGGGACGTTATTTCCCTACCTGGCTGCTCCATGAAGCATCGGATCTTCAATACGTGGAGGATGAAATTAGGCGCCGGGCTTCAAAATTATACGCAAGTTTACCATCACACAGAAGCGCCCTTGTTAGATCATTGGGAGATTATGACCCCACTAGATGCCGATCTAGACTGTACCAGGTCCCCCATATGGCATGCAGGCACCCTAGATAACCCAGGAGCTAATCCTATCAGCAGCTAAAGCTGAGCTCCTCATAACTCTTCTAAGCTGCTTGGCATCTAAATTTTTCCCCAACTAAAATAAAAAGAAAAATTAAACAAACAAAAAATTTGGGTGCAAAGTACTGCATCCTCCCCTTCAACCCGAAGGTACTTTGGTAACCTCTAAATTAACTCCCAACCAAAAGACCTACACCACCTTCATCTTACAAATTTCAAATTCAAATCCTACCTGAGGTAAAACCCTTAACGGGTGGGCACGCAGCAATAACCTTCTGGCTGTATTCAGCCAGCCAGCACGAGCGAGCGATCGAGCAACTCTAGCTAATGCGCAGTATTATAAAATATACAATAATATATATATAAAAAGAAGGTAAACTAATGATGAAGAAGATAAACTAAAAGACAAGGATTATAAGAACATTGAAGACAAAACTGACATACAAAAACTACCAAGGAAAACTGCAGTGGCCATTTTTAGAATGGAAACTGGCAATGATTGTCTTTTATAAAATACACTGCATACCTACACCCAAATGTACTATCTGTAAAGAGGATGTCATCATGAACAAACACCATTTGGACAAATGTAATGGTCTCAAAAGTGGGAACCTACAGGCTTTATATTGGGAAGCTAGGGGGAAAATGATGCAAATCAACTAATCCCCAGTGCCATTAGTCAACAACAACAACAGTTGTAAAACTTGTGAAAAATGCTACATAGGTCAAACTAAAAGAAATCTAAAAAACGGACTCAAAGAGCACTTTAGAAACATCAGATTGAAACAAGAAGATAAGTCAGCAGTAGCATTTCATTTTTGGAAAGAAAATCATGACATTGATCCAAATTCAAAATTATTAAAAGAAGTGATAAACCAAAATAAATTGACAACATGGGAGAACATATTCATATGGAAAAATAAGGACAGAGTAATGAACTTTGAAATCCCACCAGTAGATAATTTGACAAAGAAATTCATAGCTCCACCACCAGAGAGAGGAGAGCAGATGACAACAGATGCTAGTTGGAAAGAGATTGAAAATGGAGGCAATTGTCTTTGAAACTTGTCTCTCAATAATATAAAAAAGTAAGTGACAAGTATCAATAAACCAACTAAAAATAGTTTTTGCATTTTAAATTGCTCTTTTAGTGCAGCGTTCAAATGAAATTTAAAGGGAGTCGATTAATGACACTAAACAGCACTTACTTTTAAATTTCCCGGAACATGTTTCAGAGACTTTGCCTCCATCGTCAACCAGACATCAACTGGCACACAGACTGGTAAACATCCCTCTCACAGCAGAAGAATACAAAACAGAATACAACAAAATTACTGAAATAGCACAATAAAATGACTTTCCCAAATCATTAGTAAACAAAAAGGTGAACTTAGCAAAAAAGAAGAAGCTAATAAAGGAAACCACAACCCTCTCAGCTACAGAAACTAATATGATTTTCAAAAAATTCACTTACCATCCATGGGGCTTTGATAAATTCAAAAAAGTCTTCAAAAAACAAAACTTTCAACTAGCACCAGTCAACCATTTCTCCTTAAAAAACCTAATTTGCTCAAACATCAAAGATGCCAATCCTTCTAACAAAAAATCTGGTATATATCAAATTGAATGCAGTGACTGTAGTCAAATTTATATTGGAAAAACCAAAAGAAATTTAGAAACAAGAGCAAAGGAACACTTTAGAGACATAAAATATAAACAATTAGAAAAATCAGCAGTTGCCACACATTTTTGGAAAAAAAAAACCACAACATAAATCCAGAACCAAAACTACTAAAATATACATCAGGAAAACAAGAACTGTCCACATGAGAACAAATCTTCATTTCAAAAAATAGGAACAAATATTCAATTTTGACATCCCCCAAAGTTTCTTGAACCGCCACCAGAGGAGACCTATGACAAAATATTGTCAACTACACCAATGAGAACCAGTCGATGGCCGGTTGAGGATGGAGCCAAAATCTCTGAAACATGTTCCAGAAAAATTTAAAAGTAACTGTTGTTTAGTGTCATTAATCGACTCCCTTTAAATTTAATTTATTATAACAACACTGTTTTCAACACTTCCAAGAAAGGTATTGTACTATATTCCCGTTTAATAGCCTATCCAGAGAATCACAAATTATTAAACAAGTGTCGATACGGCTTTAGGAAAAATTATTCAACAACCTCTGCTCTGATTGATCTTATAAATGAAGTATCTAAAAGTCTAGATGAAGATAACTTTACTGCTGCTGTAATGTGTGATATATCTAAAGCTTTTGATTGTGTGAATCATGAAATTCTGCTCAAAAAGTTGGAATACTATGGGATAAGAGGTGATAGTCTGAAATGGTTTGAATTTTATGTTGGCAATAGAAAACAAAAGATTATTGCTGAAAGGAAATAATGAAGGCAGATCATATCGGGTGTCCCTCAAGGATCAGTATTAGGGCCATTATTATACATACTCTATACAAATGATCTAGCCATGAACATAACAAGTAGTCCAATCTTATATGCAGATGACACAACCGTATCTATAAAACACAAAACTTTTCAAAACCTAAAAATCAACATAAATAGTGCCATAGAATCTTTGGAAAAATGGTTTACCTACAATGGTCTGAAATTAAATAAAACAAAAACCAACAATTGAATTTATCACCTTAGGCAATACACAAAACATCCCAAATGTAAGTGGAAATAATGTAAATAAAGTTTTAGGGATAATCTTAGATGAACGATTAAGATGGACCAATCACATTGATTTTATTGTAAAAAAACTAAATACAGCTTACTTTAATACTCTTTTTTTACTTTGCCTTGCACATATAACTAGTCTAGAAATAAGAAAGATATTATACTTTAGTTATTTTCAATCCGTGCTTGCATATGGTATAATTGTATGGGGTAAAGGTTCTGGGTGGGAAAAAGTATTTAAAATTCAGAAAAAGATAATAAGGGTAATGATGTATGTAGGTTATAGAGAGTGCTGTACACTATTATTTAAAAAATTAGGAATACTTATACAGCCATCATTATTAATAATTTATAGATGAGTCGTATTTATTACACATCTGCTTCACTTACTTTCCTATATTGAGGACATATTTCGCAAATCTTTTGCATCTTCGGCTCTTATGCGACTAAAGCTTGATCCAGTGGTGTGGATAATTCTGGAGTTGTTGCTGCCATCTGTTGATTTAGTGATGAACTTAAATGTGGGATTATCTTCTGGCGGGATTTCAAAGTTCATTAGTTGGTTTTTATGTTTTTCTATGTATATTCTCTGCCATATGACGAGTTCACTATGTTTTTGCACGTATTTTAGTAATTCTGTGCTATCTTCAATTTCATGATTTTCAGACCAGAAATGAGCTGCTATTGCGGACTTATCAATATTTTTGTATCTTAAGTGGCAGCAACAACTCCAGAATTACCCACACCATTGGATCAAGCTTTAGTCGCATATGAGCCAAAGATGCAAACGATGATTTGCGAAACATGTACTCAAAATAGGTACGTAAATGAAGCAGATGTGTAATAAATACTACTCATCTATAAATTATTAATTATTTCGCTTCACTGTGGTGTTCCAATACAGTTAAATCTTGAGCCATCATTATATTTATACAACTTAATCCATTATGTACATACCAACCAGGATAATGTTTTGATCAGTCAAAACCAGCATAACTATGATACACAACATAAGAACAGCCCATAGACTGGCCTTGCTTGAAAAAAGCTCCTACTATATAGGAATTAAGGTATTCAACAAACTACCACTGTCAATTCAGAAATAAAAAAGTAAAACACTGTTCAAAAAACATGTTAAGAACCTTATTACACAAATATAAATATTTGTGTAATATTTATTGCTTCACTCTAACTAGCTTCATTTTCTACGTAATGTTAAGAACCTACTTATTAAGAGAGCCTATTACTCTGTTAAAGAATATAAGCAAGATGACATAAACTTATTATTGATTTTGTTAGCTGTATAGTTTTAAGCAATAGGAAACATTTGAAAGTAATGAGTCGGTAATTCAAAACACAAACATCACTCAAAAATCCTTACTTGGACATGTTTCGGAGAATGGTTTGTCCCCATCATCAGCAGTTATCCGACTGGTTGGATCCGTGGTTTCCTGAAGTGGGCTGGTTGTATGTGGTGGCATCTGCTGTCTGTGACATGAACTTCCAAAGAGAGTTTTCAGGCGGCAATTCAAAATTTAAAGTATACTATATGTGTTTTTGAGGAATTTAGTAACAGTGACGTCAAAACACTCAATTTTAAAATTATTAAATCCAAAAACAAAAGATGAAATCCCATCAGTTAACAGATCCGGAATATACCAGATAAGTTGTAAGAATTGTGAAAAATGCTACATAGGTCAAACTAAAAGAAATCTAAAAGCCAGAGTCACAGAGCACTTTAGAAACATCAAATTGAAACAAGAAGATAAGTCAGCAGTAGCATTTCATTTTTGGAATGAAAATCATGACATTGATCCAAATCCAAAATTATTAAAAGGAGTGATAAACCAAAATAAATTAACAACATGGGAGAACATATTCATATGGAAAAATAAGGATCGCGTAATGAACTATGAAATCCCACCAGTAGATAATTTGACAAAGAAGTTCATAGTTCCACCACCAGAGAGAGAGAGCAGACAACAGATGCCAGTTGGACAGAGATTGAAAATGGAGGCGAATGCCTTTGAAACTAGTCTCTCATTAATATAAACAAGTGACGAGTATTAATAAACCAACTACAAATAGTTTCTGAGATTAAAGTATAGAGTACATGCAAACATGGCTTCAGTCCCTACAAATAGACCAAAACGTCATAGAGGAATACCTTCAATTAACCAATATTTGCATTGAACAGTCCTTTTTTACATTCAATAAAAAAATGTTCAAACAAAAATCAGGACTATCTATGGGCAACCCATTGTCCCCATTTTTGGCAGACCTCTTCATGAGCTTTTTGGAAACGCACATCACAAAGGCATTCCCACTAATTTTTAAGCATTGGTACAGATATGTGGATGACATTTGGGCAATAATAAATGAGAAACAAGTGGATGATGCATTAAAACTACTTAATTTACAAAATCCTGCAATAAAATTCTCCATAGAAAAAGAGACAAACAATGAAATCCCTTTCTTAGATTTGAAACTTACCAGAAAACATAATAAACTTGAATTTAGCATACACAGAAAGGAAACACACACAGAAAATTTCATAAAATCAGATGGATATAACCCAAGACAACACAAGCATGATGTTATCAACAGTTTAACTTACAGGCTGGTTAAAGTACCTTTAAACAAGATAGAATATAACAAAGAGTACAATAATATCATTCACATTGCAGAATACAATGGATACAGTGCTGAATTGGTCAACAAGAAAATAGATAAATTCAAAAGACAACTAAGATGCAAACAAGTAACTACTCTCTCCCCAATTAGCAATGAAACCTCATACAGAAAATTTACGTATCAACCCAGAGCTACACACCTTTTCCAAAAAGTCTTCAAAGAACACAATATTACTTTGGCCCCACAGAACAAATTTAGTGTACAACACCTTTTGAAATCACATAATACAAAGGAGATACCCACAGACAAAAAATCAGGAGTGTACCGGATAAATTGCAAGGACTGTGACAAATTCTACATTGGAAAAACAAAAAGGAACGTGAACATTAGGCTTAAAGAGCACTTTAGGAACATCAGGAATAAAGAAATAGATAAATCGGCGGTAGCGTACCATTTTTGGAAGGAAAATCATGACATAGAACGAGAAATTCACTTACTAAAAAGTGTCCAAGGTACAGCTGCATTAACCACATGGAAAAAATCTTTATAAAGAAATATGAAAATAAATTGTTTAATTTCAATACTACCTTTGAAGAAAATCCAAATTTCAAGTTCATCAAGATACCGACAGAGACGCACCTATCACCTCCGAGGAGTTCACTGAACCGGCATCCATTAGTCGACAACAGCTGATGATGTTAGGAAGATTCTAACGAAACGCATTCTAGGTAAATACTAGCAATAAATGGAGCATTGAGTATTAGTTCGACTCAAAATTGTATTAAAGTATACTGTTTGTTTTTTGTAATTATCAACTTTTCCCAAACATCGAGTTCGGATGTATTACTGGCTGTCTTTAATAGTTTTATATTTGTGTACAATTTCATGATTGGTAGTCCAGAAATGGTGGTCTATTGCTGATTTTTCTATTTTTATTTCACACATCTCATGTGTTTCTGTAATCTTATATGTAAACTTCTTTTGGTTTTTCCTATGTAGAACTTATTGCAATCTGAGCAGTTGATTTTGTATATACCTGATTTCTTGTTTTCAGGTACTGGGTCTTTCAGGTTGTTGCATAATAACTTTTTTAAACTGAATTTATTTATTAGGGCTAGGGTGATGTTGTACTTCTTGAATATCTTGTTGAATTTATGATGCACTCTGGGATGATATGTGAATTTCCTGAACTGTGTCTCGGTTTTTGATTCTGTTAATTTTGTGGTATCCAATATGTGTTTCTGTTTCTTGAATTTCCAAATTTTTTTGCTATTAATTGTTTACTGTATCCATTAATTATAGCTATGTTAGTCATGTGGTTATATTCTTTGTTGTATTCATTCTGTTTCAATGGGATGTTGACTAGTCTATGTGCTAAGCTGTCCAAAACTGCATGTTTGTGGGGTGTAGAGTTGTAGCTATCATTCTTGATGTAATTATCTGTTTGTGTTGACTTCCTGTAGATGACAAAAGTTATGTTATTTAATTCATGGATAATTGTCAGATCTAAGAAAGGTAAGTAGCCATGTTTTTCTACCTCTGTTGTGAACTTTATTGCTCTATTCTGTATGTTCAATAGTTTTAAGGAATCTTGTATGAATTTGTGTGGAACAATGGCAAAAATATCATCATCTCTGTACCAGTATTTGAAGATGTGTGGGAAGGATGATGTAATATGTGTTTCAAAGTAGCTCATAAAAAGTTTGGCTAAGAATGGTGAAAGTGGATTGCCCATTGTTAGGCCTGAGATCTGTTGATAGAATTTACCGTTGAATGTAAATAGTCCAAAATTTCTGGTCTACCAATCATGAAATTGTAAAAAATATAAAACTATTAAAGCCAGCCAATGTTTGGGAAAAGTTGCTAATTATAAAAAACAAACAGTATATGTTCTAGACGTTCTCAGGGAACGTCTAGAACATATACGCCGCCAGGAAAGATTCAGCTCATATTTCATCAAACAGTATACTTTAAATTTCGAATTGCCGCCTGAAATCTCTCTTTGGAAGTTCATCTCACAGACAACAGATGCTACCACAGACAACCAGCTCAGTTCAGCAAACCACAGATCCAACCAGTTGGATAACTGTTGACGATGGGGACAAACCGTTCTCTGAAACATGTCCAAGTAAGGATAATTTAAGTGATGTTTGTGTTTGAATTACCGACTCATTACTTTCAAATGTTAAATACATCACTGTTTCTAACCTTTTGCTTCAAATAATAGCAAACATGATGTGTGTTTGGAGGAATTTAGTAACAGTGACGTCAAAATAAATATAAAAATTATTTGTGGTTGGTTTATTGACACTCGTCACTTACTTTTTCATATATTTATGAGAGACTAGTTTCAAAGGCCCTGGCCTCCATTTTCAATCTCTTTCCAACTGGCATCTGTTGTTGTCTGTTCTCTCTGGTGGTGAAACTATGAACTTTTTTGTCAAATTATCTACTGGCGGGATTTCAAAGTTCATTACGTGATCCTTATTTTTCCAGATGAATATGTTCTCCCATGTCAATCTATTTTGGTTTATCACTCCTTTTAATAATTTTGGATTTGGATCAACTTTTTCATATATTTATGAGAGACTAGTTTCAAAGGCCCTGGCCTCCATTTTCAATCTCTTTCCAACTGGCATCTGTTGTTGTTTGCTCTCTCTGGTGGTGGAACTATGAACTTTTTTGTCAAATTATCTACTGGCGGGATTTCAAAGTTCATTACGAGATCCTTATTTTTCATATAATATATGAAAAAGTAAGTGACGAGTGTCAATAAACCAACCACAAATAATTTTTATAATAGCAAACATATTTATTCTTTTATATTAATCATTAATTTTATATGTAGTTTTTACATTTTAATATGTATACTGATGAGATACCAGTTTACGAGCTTTGTTCAAATATGTAAATGTAATTGTGTCAATAAAATTTGATTTTTGTGTTAAGTTTTGTTGAGCCACTTATAATTTTTAAAAAATGCTGGAATGTTTTCCAGGACATTCACCCTCTTCCTCAGCAGTTTAATGACTCTAGAGTCACTAAACTGCTGAGGAAGAGGGCGAATGCCAGCGTTTTTTAAAAAATAATAAGTGAAGGTGAGTGTAAACAAGTGTGACTCAACAAAACTTCACTGTTAATAATGCTTCTATTTGTAATATTTAAAATTTGATTTGATTTGATTATAAAAAGCCTCTGTGTCCTTTAGGCTTGAAATCTTGACATAGTTTTGGATGGAGTAGAATAATTTCTCTATTTTCTATGACTCAGATATATTAAAGACCAAATGTTTATAATACAGTATCATTATTACCTCACAAGCAGCATAAATTTCACTCCTGGCACAAATAACGTGGTTTCTTTCAGTTTTTTTTGGGCACTTGACCACAGACAGTTTTGCTTCCTGCAGGAGGCCTGGCTGTTCTCCTTCATACAAATAAAACATTTTATTACTTTACAAACATAATAATTTGTAACATGAAACTTCTCTTACCTTAAAAAGAAAATTATGAATAGATAAGCTATAGAAATGTTGATGATATTTTACTGTTGTTGCTGATAAACACATAAATGATGGTAAAAACTACGAGGGCTATCCAGAAAGTAGATTACGTTTTGGAATAAAAAGTAAACAAAATATAGGAAACAAATTTTATTATATACAGATGAAAGCCACACTCAAATACTACTTTTCGACATAGTCACCATTCAAATTAAGGCATTTATCGTAGCGATGTACGAGCTTGGAAATTCCTTCGTCGAAAAATTCGGCCGCCTGCGCCTTCAACCACTTCGTTACCTCTTCTTGCAGCTGTGCGTCGTCATCAAAACGCTGCATAGCCAGCCACTTCTTCATTGCTGGGAATAGGTGGAAGTCGCTCGGTGCCAGGTCGGGACTGTACGGCGGATGAGGAAACAACTCCCACTTAAAAGATTCAAGAACTTCACGAGTGACATTTGCCGTGTGGGGCCGGGCGTTGTCGTGAATCAACAAGATCTTAGAGCTCAACATTCCTCTGCGCTTGTTTTGAATGGCTCTTCTGAGTTTTTGGAGAGTTTGGCAATACCTTTGAGAGTTTATTGTAGTGCCTCTTTCCAGGAAGTCCACCAAAATCACACCTTTTCTGTCCCAAAAAACAGTCGCCATCATCTTCCTTGCCGACATTGTTTGCAGGCATTTCTTGGGTTTTTGGGGAGAACTTGTGTGCCCCCACTGCATTGATTGCAATTTCGTTTCACAGTTCACGTGTTTCACACATGTTTCGTCACCAGTAACGATGCGATCGAGTAAAGAGTCACCATCCTTATGGTAAACGTCCAAAAAGTTCAACGCTGCAGCCATTCGCTGATTTTTGTGGTCCTCTGTCAAGATTTTTGGAATCCATCTTGCACAAAACTTGTGGTAACCAAGCTTTTCGCTGATGATTTCGTGCAACAAACTTCGCGAAATTTGTGGAAAATTCAAAGAAAGTTCCGTTATTGTGAACCTTCGATTTTCACGGACTTTAGCATCGACTTTTTCGACAAGTTCGGCAGTCACTATGCTGGGTCTCCCACTTCGATCTTCGTCGTGAACATTGGTTCGGCCATTTTTAAATCTGATGACCCACTGACGCACTCCACCTTCAGTGATAATGTTGTCCCCATACACTTCACAAAGCTGCCGATAGATTTCTATCGGTTTACAGTTTTTTGCAGTCAGAAACCTTATTACTGCACGCACCTCGCAGCTCGCGGGATTTTCAATTAACGCAGACATTTCAAAGCGTCACAGTATCTGAACGGAGCACAGCACGAACCTCTCACTAGCACGGCTAGATGCCGAGTGAGCTGCGCAACGCTCTGACCCCAAGATGGCCGCGCTAGCCCCGCCCCTAGCGGAAACAGACGAAAACGTAATCTACTTTCTGGATAGCCCTCGTATTTGTAGTTGGTTTATTGATACTTCTCACTTTAATTTAAAAAGACTAGTTTCAAAGGCCATTACCTGCATTTTTGACCTCTCTCCAACTAGCATCTGTTGTTCTCTGCTCTCTCTCTCTCTCTCTCTCTCTCTCTCTCTCTCTCTCTCTCTCTCTCTCTCTCTCTCTCTCTCTCTCTCTCTCTCTCTCTCTCTCTCTCTCTCTCTCTCTCTCTCTCTCTCTCTCTCTCTCTCTCTCTCTCTCTCTCTCTCTCTCTCTCTCTCTCTCTCTCTCTCTCTCTCTCTCTCTCTCTCTCTCTCTCTCTCTTGTGGTGTAACTATGAACTTTTTGTCAAAATATCTACTAGTGGGATTTCAAAGTTCATTACTCTGTCCTTATTTTTCCATATGAATATGTTCTCACATGTTGTTATTGTTAATTTATTTTGGTTTATCACTCCTTTTAATAATTTTGGATTTGGATCAATGTCATGATTTTCATTCCAGAAATGAAATGCTACTGCTGACTTATCTTCTTGTTTCAATCTGATGTTTCTAAATTGCTCTTTGACTCTGATTTTTAGATTTCTTTTAATTTCACCTATGTAGCATTTTTCACAATTCTTACAACTTATTTGTTATATCCAGATCTGTTAACTGATGGGATTTTATCTTTTTTAAATTTTTAATTTGGTAATTTTAAAACTGAGTGTACATTAGTAGGTGCCAAGATTATATTTTGTTCCTTAAAGATCTTTTCAAATTTATTAAATGTTTTTGGGTGATATGTTATTGAACTGAATATGCTGTTGCTTTCTTTTTCTTTTGTAAATGTGGTTGCTTCCTTAATGGTTTTCTTTATGGTTATACATAGGAATAGATCACTATTTACAAGTAATTCAGATTGTCACACATACAATACAAGGAACAGTAAAAATATACATCTAAATCATCATCGTCTCAATCTGAGTCTAGATTTCATCTCTCACAAAGGAATCATTCTATATAATAAACTCCCAGCTAAGATAAAATATCTAAATAATAAAAATTTCAGAAAAGCTGTAAAAAATATCCTAATAAAAATAATGCCACAGACAATAGATGAGTTTTTGAGAAGTAGAATTGAATAATAAAGTAAATATTGATTTTTTTTTTTTGGTAAAAGTTATGTCTATTACAGTCTAGTTTTTGGAAGTGTAATACATCAAAAATTGTGTGACCTAAGTTGCATTATTCTTAATTACTATTGTATTATTATTCTGTCAATTACTATTGTATTATTTAACTACTATTGTATTGTTTAATTACTAGTGCATTATTAATTACTATTGTATTCATAATGTTATTGCTCAAAAGAATTGTATTATTCTTACGGATACAAATTTGACGAAGCCATGAATATTGTATGTTCTTACGGTGAATAAAACTTACTTACTTACTTACTTACTTACTTACTTACTTACTTTAGTTTAGCTTTTCTAATTTTCTTAAACAGCAGACTTTTGTTGTGTCACATGGATGGTTGAGGAAGGCTGGGGAACATATCAAAATTCAGAACTTTATTTTTGGATGACTATTTCGTTGGGCTTGACTCCCTTATACATTTTACATTATTTAAATTCTCTTTCTTGACGGAAGCTTTGGAACGGCTCAACATGTAACAGGTATACTGAGGGTTAGCACTTCCGGTGATGAAACCCAAGCATTCCCTATGACAGCAGTTTCCTGTCGTCTACGTGATGATTTGCACGATGTTGAGCTGCACCCTGACCCCCGTGCGTCAGTCTGGATATTCTAGAACATGGATAGAGTCAACATGAAAAATTCAATGCCATGGCGACTTACTATTGTAAGTACTTGAATCCCAGGCCACAAACGATGTATCTCAGATATGAGAGCCCTTAGTGGTTTACCGAGAATATATGAGTCAACTGGAGAATTTAATGTCAGGATGGCACGTTGGCCATGGTAGCTCAATGGGTTAGAGCAACTGGACAGAAACCAGGAGATCCGTGGTTCAAATCCCGGCCATGGCATTGAATTCTTCATGCTGACTCTATCCATATAAAACCTTAGCCTATATACGGCTAGTGTGAAGAAATAATTAATTTCCACCAATTAACTTAAATTCTAGAACAATTTGAATACTCTTCTGATTGGCTGATGTAGCCTAAGCTCTGGGCGTTGGCTCACCATATTTGGTGTTAGCAACGCCATGTCGGTAAGGATCCAACAGCCTATATAATAAGCCTTGGATCCTCACCAAAGAGAATTAGTTTTCAATCATTAGACGAGATTGTCATGCTGCCTGTCAGCCCGGCCGGAAACACCTCCTAAAGACCATCATGCCACACAATCCTAAAGGTAAGCCCCGTTTGGGGTAAAGCTGATTTTGAACATTGTTTAATAATTTATGTAAGGCCCAACGTCTCTTCAAGACGTTGACGTGCCTTGTAACTGCTCACTATGGGCCAGTCCCAAATAATTGGGCATCAGTTTGAGTTAAGAGTTATCTCTACCCCTCTTCCCTCCATCATCCGACGAGCTATGTCCCCCAGTCACCACCCTAGGTTGTGACAGTTGCATCCCTTATCTTCTGCTATGTGTAGTATGGCTTTTTGTTCTTTGACATATTCTTCTTTATCCACTAGTCTGTGTGTAAGGCTATTTATTATTGCATGCTTATGTGTAATTCGGTTGTAGCTATTATTTTTTATGTAATTTTCTGAATGTGTTGGTTTTCTGTAAATTCCAAATTTTATTTTTGTGTTATTCCTGATGATATTTAGATCCAAGAAAGAGAGTTGTCCATTGACAATTGTGGCTTTATAATCCTGTTTCCAGTAGTGCTTTAGAAGGACTGTAAGTTCAAACTTTGTTATCTCCATTTTGTGATTGTTTATTAACAAATGAAGACTGATGCATGCTCGCAATGTACACAACACTTGCCACGCGATCGTGGAAATAGCGTTTCCAAACCAAAGCACCAAAATAAGAGAATCCTCATTACTTATGAGAGAACTTACTACAAGGCTGTTCAATGAAGAACGATCACAATTTTTCGCACTAAAATTCAATCTTATTATATTCTGTTAGCTTAATGTGAAACAAACACGCCGTAGTAGTTTCATTGTTGGTACTCCTGGTTCCCGCCTGTGAGAACCAGGCAAGTTCAGACATGTTCAGTATCGCCCACCGCTGCAATGGAGGTAACATGCAAGGAACAATATGCGGCTTTGAAATGCTGCTTTCGTCTCAACAAATCTTCAGTTAAGGCCTATACAATGATACAGGAGGCCTATGGAGAGTCTGTTCTTCCCTACAGCACAGCTCAAAGGTGGTTTAAAATGTTTAAAGAGGGGAGACAATCAATTTCAAATGAAAGTGGACCCGGTGCTGCAGTTACTGTTGTTACGGAAGAAAACATGAACACTGCTGCTATCATTGTGAGAGACGATCGACGAATTACCTTAAGATCACTTTCCAAAGTACTGAACATTTCATTGGGTGCCACCCACACGTTGGTGTCAGAAACATTACACATGAGACATGTTTGTGCACGATGTGTTCCAAGACTATTGATTTCCGAACAAAAGGACATTTGCATGCAGTTAAAGTGATGTTAGAGGAAGAGTTTCTTTTAAACGTAATCACTATTGATGAAACTTGGCTACATCATTTTGATCCTGAGAGCAAACAGCAAAGCTCAATGTGGAAATCTCCTTCATCACCAACCCCAAAAAAAGCAAAAGTGGTTACTTCTGCTGGGAAAGTTATGGTCATCTCATTCTTTGATATTCATGGAGTGGTTTATCAGCATGTTGTACCTGCACACGTATAAGTAACTGGACAATACTACAGGGATGTCCTGAAAACATTGCTAGTCCAAATCAGGCACAAAAGACCACATTTCCATGAAGCAGGCTGGATGCTGCACCACGATAATGCGCGGCCGCATATTAAAACTGTTGTTGCTGAATATTGTGACTTTGTGGGTTCGTGAAAATCAAAAGTCGAGGCTTCAAATACAAAAACTGCACTTTATTTCCCTAGCAAATACATTCGTCACCATTACAGTTTGCTACCTAACCTTAAACTGTTTATTTTACCTAACAACTCTACATTCAACTGTCTCACTTCCGGTAACGATCAGCCATTATTTTTCATCGGCTTCGCGAGCCTACCACCAGGGTGACACTGCTCCCTCCTCAAGGCTGGTCGTCCCGAACAGCGCCTTCATAGCGGGCCAGACGATCCAGGTGTACCACCAACATCTTTCCTCGGGGCACCTTCTGGTTGACGGAGTATAACCTCTTCTCCGTTGAGCCTCAGGACCTTCCTGCCGACGTCGACCGTCGCCTCGTGGCTCCTGAGGGCATTTGGTCCCAGAATCACCTCCTCAGCCACCTTCGCGACGAACACCCACAGACGCACGGCACTCCGTCCCAAGTTCAGCTCCAGCAGGGCCTCCTTCTGCACAGGCATGGTGTCGCCCGATGCCGTCACATGCTCGTATGGTCGGCTCGGTTTCCTCGTCGGCAAACCCTTCGCCACGTCAGGTCTGATGATGGTCACGGCCGCCCCGGTGTCCAACAGCACGCGACACGGCTTCCTCTTACCCAGCCGTCCGCGATGAGGTCATCCATCCGCCGGCTGACGGCGCGGATTGCCACTCGAGGGGATGGTGGTAATGGCGCCGACGTGCCCCTCTCCACGACGGCCCTTACTCGTTTTCTGGCTGCTCTTCCTGGTGTGGGCAGTCTCTCCGCAGGTGTCCGGGCTGTCCGCACCCCCAACACAGGCCACTAGGTGTTCGCCGGCGTCCCCTCAGCTGGTCTTCTGTCTCCGGCGTAGCGGACACTCCTCGTTCTCGACGTCGGGATAGATGTTAGTTTGGCCGCCTCCATCCTTAATGCCGCTGTCAGCGCCTCGTGGATGGTTTTATATTCGCCGAGCATTAGGCGCTGACGAATCTCCGTGTCCCGTACTCCGTCGACAAAATTGTAGGCGGCTTCCCGGGATACGAACTCCAGTGGCAGGTCAACCAAGGCCTTGCTAGCTAGCTGCTCGATCGCTATGGCGAACTCCTGCAGCGTCTCCCCCGGCTGCTGCGACCTTGCCTTTAGCTGGCTGCGGTACGCTGCGGCTAAGCGGTGGTTCCCGAAACGATTCTCCAGGGCCTCCCACATGTCCTTGGGCGCCGCCGTCGTCTGCACCGCGATTAGGATTTCCGCGGCCCGTCCCTGGAGGCTGGCTATTAACTGTGTGGCCTCCTCCTCCGGTGACCATCTGTTGTGCTTGGCCACTGTGTCGAACTGGCGGCGGAAGACCTCGAATGTTGACGCACCGTCATATTTCGGAGGTTTGACGCGCGCCGATGTTGTGTCGCGTCCCGGTGCGTCAGCCTTCAAATCCTTCAGTCTCCTGCCGACGACGTCCTCAACCATGGCGTTCAGGGACTTGGCGTTATTGTCGGCCTTTTCCTCTAATTTATTGAAGCGGTTCGCCAGGTCCTCGACGCGCTCGTCCACTTGGCCCATCCGCTTGCCCAGCTCCGTCACGTCATCCCTCACGCCGGCCAACTATTCCTCAAATTTGGCAGCGAGGACCTCGTTTGCCTCCTTCATTTCCGTGGCCAGATTGTCGTTCGCTGCCTTCATTTCTGTGGTCAATTCGATCTTTATTTCTTTCAACTCTGCGGCCAGGTTGTTATTTGCCGCTTCTGTTTTTGTTGTTAACTCGTTCATCTTCGCGGCCAAGTTGTTATTTGCCGCTTCCGACTTCGCTGTTAATTCGTTCATCTTCTGCAAAAGCATTTCCAATGCCGATTCCATGGCCATAATCTTCGGTGATGTTGTTATCCCACTTCTGACACCAGTTGTGACTTTGTGGGTTCGTGAAAATCAAAAGTCGAGGCTTCAAATACAAAAACTGCACTTTATTTTCCTAGCAAATACATTCGTCACATCACAATTTGCTAGCTAACCTTAAACTGTTTATTTTTTCTAAAAACTACGCTCAACTGTCTCACTTCCGGTAAAGATCGGTCATTATTTTTCATCGGCTTCGCGAGCCTACCACCAGGGTGACACTATATTGCACAAATTAATGTGAAGTGCATCCTTCACCCTCCCTATAGTCCATATTTAGCCCCATGTGACATTTTCTATTCCCTAACTTGAAGAAACGCCTTCGTGGGAGACATTATCCATCATCAGAAGCAGTGGTGAAGGCTGCAGAGTCAATTTTGAAGGATCTCTCAAAAATGGTTTTCAGCATGTCTTTGAAGACTGGCAGAAACGCTGGGACAAGTACATCGCATTCAGGGAAGACTATTTTGAGAAGGACTATCAAAATTATGAGGATGAGTAAAGATACGTTGTCAAAAAAAATTGTGATTATTCTTTATTGAACAGCCGTCGTATACAAATGAAGTGTTTGGTAGACACATTCTGATTATCCCCTTAAAGTTGTAAAATTGTTCAGTACTGAAGCACAAAACTCAATTATGAGAAAGCAAACATCCGGAAACCGAGTCTTTTTCCTTGAGACTTATATAGCAAAATTAAAGTTGCATTAGTGATAGTTTGTGAAGTAACTTACCTTTACCCCAGCCTATTGTTGTCACCTCACCATTGCGTATAATGTCAGTAGTTAAGAGACATGCTGGACTAACATATAGTGTGTCTACAATGGATTCTTTGAGATGCACAAGAGCTATATCTTTGTATTTGTCTTGTGGGAATCCTTCATGTGGTAAGACAGATTTTACTTCTATCCTCTGTGCATATGGAGGAAGTTCATCTTTTCGAAGATCAGAGACACCCATAAGGACCACCTTTGGACCTGTGCTGATTAAACACAAAATAACATCAAAGTATTATAACTTCAGCCCTCTTTACCTAGATATTAATATATAACTAATTACTCTTTGTACTATGAATTTTAAGGAATATTTATATAAACTTTCCAATTTGGAAGATAGTAATATTATCAAAACTATTTCCATATACAAAATAAATTAGGTGGAAAGGATTATGTTATCAAAAAGGCAGGAATTTATTAAACAGAAACATTATATAAGAAGCTTTTGGAAGGGAGTAGAATTAAAACTATAAGATACTGACAGATAAGAGCAAACACCTTCTAGAGGCTAATAAAGGGAAATAAAAACAGTGTGGGATAGAGATATGTGATAAACTAGGACAAGAAGGATTTGCATGGGCGAGAACAGGAGCCAGAAACTTGAAAGGAACAAAGAAAACATGCAACAAGGTGAATACAGACCTTCACTGTTATCATACTGTAATCAAAATGAAAAAATATGTTTGGAGAAATAGCAGGTGCATTCATGTTATAACAACTTTTCTTTTCAGGATTGGGACCAGATAGGAACCTCTGTTTTTTTTTGTTTTTTTTTTTTAAATAAGTATGGACTCTTTGTGAATGTGTCACAGAGATCGAAGCACTATAAAGTGCACAGAACTCTAGTGAAAGCGACGAGAGTTAGGAGTGCTTTTGATACTTAAAATGGCGACGTTTTCATTGCAAGAACAGCGTGTAATCATTCGTTTTCTCCATTTTCGTGATGTAACATCTATTGAAATTCATTGCCAGTTGAATGAGCCATGTGGTGATGGTGCCATGAATGTGTCTAATGTATGTTCCTGGGTGTGACAGTTCAATGAAGACAGAACATCGTGTGACAACAAACCAAGACAGTTAAGTGAGGCATGTGGTGATGGTACCATGGATGTGTCTAATGTACGTTCCTGGGTGCGACAGCTCAATGAATACAGAACATCGTGTGACAACAAACCAAGACAGATAAGTGAGGCATGTGGTGATGGTACCATGGATGTGTCTAATGTACGTTCCTGGGTGTGACATTTCAGTGAATACAGAACATCATGTGACAACAAACCAAGACAGTTAAGTGAGGCATGTGGTGATGGTACCATGGATGTGTCTAATGTACGTTCCTGGGTGTGACAGTTCAATGAATACAGAACATCGTGTGACAACAAACCAAGACAGTTGAGTAAGGTATGTGTGATGATGGTACCATGGATGTGTCTAATGTACGTTCCTGGGTGTGACAGTTCAATGAAGACAGAACATCGTGTGACAACAAACCAAGACAGTTGAGTGAGGTATGTGGTGATGGTACCATGGATGTGTCTAATGTACATTCCTGGGTGTGACAGTTCAATGAAGACAGAACATTGTGTGACAACAAACCAAGACAGTTGAGTAAGGCATGTGTTGATGGTACCATGGATGTGTCTAATGTACGTTCCTGGGTGTGACAGTTCAATGAAGACAGAACATCGTGTGACAACAAACCAAGACAGTTAAGTGAGGCATGTGGTGATGGTAACATGGATGTGTCTAATGTACGTTCCTGGGTGTGACAGTACAATGAAGACAGAACACCGTGTGACAACAAACCAAGACAGTTAAGTGAGGCATGTGGTGATGGTAGCATGGATGTGTCTATGTACGTTCCTGGGTGCGACAGTTCAATGAAGACAGAACATTGTGTGACAACAAACCAAGACAGTTGAGTGAGGTATGTGGTGATGGTACCATGGATGTGTCTAATGTACGTTCCTGGGTGCAACAGTTCAATGAAGACAGAACATCGTGTGACAACACACCAAGACAGTTGAGTGAGATATGTGGTGATGGTACCATGGATGTGTCTAATGTACGTTCCTGGGTGCAACAGTTCAATGAAGGCAGAACAGCATGTGATACCAAATCAAGACAGTTACAGACATCGCCTCCAAAATTGGCCTTTCCGTGGGATCTGTGCACACAATCCTGCATGAAGATCTGAGAATGTGAAAAGTGTCTATGTCTTCCAGGTGGGTGCCACAAATTATGATGAATGATCACAAGGATGATCATCCATGGCACCATCACCACATGCCTCACTCAACTGGCGATGAATTTTAATGCGTCACACCATGAAAATGGAGAAAACGAATGATTACATGCTGTTCTTACCATGAAAACGTCGCATTTTAAGTATCAGAAACAGTCCTAGCTCTCGTCGCTGCACTAGAGTTCTATGCACTGTACAGTGCTGCCATATCTGTCACTCATTCACAAATAGTCCACGTGTATTTTAAAAAAGAACCAGAAATTCCTATCTGGTCCCACTCCTGAAAAAAAAGTAAAATTGGGAAAAAAATATAAAATCTGTAGCAAATTATTTGGATAGGTTCCCAATGAAGCCATTCACTTTCTGACACTCCAGTATTTTGACGTTTTGTTGGTACAGTGACTATAGGTTGGGCAGTGAAGTAGATGGTTTCCATCCATATCTTCTTTAAGTGTACAGAAAGGAGGTCTCAGTGTATCATTCCTGAATAAATGTTCTTTTTACCTGCAGAAACACTTTTGTTACTAACAGGAGGCAGACCCTCAAATTCCTTTAATGATTAATTGAAGGGTTAAGGGAATTTGCCTGGACAAAGGCCTAATGTCCGATCTCTCACCTTCACACAATGCATCTGTTAGATTAGATTAGATTGACTTGCGTTCAGTAGGTTCACTTGTAGACAGAAAAGGCTGTGAACATTGAACATGTCTAGAGGTATAAAGTTTAATAGCATATCTATGTACAAAAGTTAACATAAGACACATATTATAGTATACAGGCAATATGAACAACAATATGGAAAACAAAGCAGCGATAATTATATATGATACAAAATGAAACACTTTTTTAAACCAGCTTTCACTTGGCTTATGCCAGTACGTCTCAACCTTTTTGCAATGGATACCATTCTTGTTATTTATTAAATACATATACATTAAAAATAAAGTTTCAACTTGCATCAAATATTTATTGGTAATGATTTGTCATTGAAACAGTTAGATACTACTTATAGAGCTACAGAAGCATTATCAGGATAATTTGTCATTCAGATAATTTTGTAGAGAATAAAAAGATTTTGAGCAAAGGTACTCTCTAACAGCTTTTTTTAAAAGCACCGAAATTATCAACTTTTTCTTTAAGAATATTAGGAAGTGCGCCAAATATTTTGATAGTTTCATAATGCACACCTTTCTGGAAGCAAGAAAGTTTAGCACTGGGATAATGGGTATTGTACTTTTGTCTAGTGTTTGTTCTGTGAATTACATTATTTGTTGTAAATAAGGCATGATTGCATACAAAGAATTTTAGGACCGAGAATATATACATGCAAGGAAGCGTTAATATCTTCAATCTTGTAAAAAGATCTTTACAGGAGCATCTGTTGCGGGTGTTAGTAATGATTCTTATAACCCTCTTTTGCATAAGAAATATTTTTTACTTTCTATTGAGTTGCCCCAAAATAATATTCCATATTCCATAATAGAGTTAAAGTATGTATAATGTACTAATTTAAGTGTATCAATAGAACTCACATTAACCAGCTCTCGGTTAGCATAACAGGTAGAGCTGAGTTTAGGTAAGATATAATTTATGTGAGCTTTCAAATCTAAACATCTGTCCACTTGAAGACCCAGAAATTTATGCTGTCAATTTCTTCTAATAACATATCATTAATCCTGATTTCTATTTCAGTATGTGATGTACGACAGGTTATGAATTTGACCACTTTTGTTTTGTCTAGATTCACAGATAATTCGTTCGCTTTAAACCAGCATGACATACAGTTCAAAACATAATTCATTTTAATTAGTACTCATGTATCAATTTTGTTATAGTAGAAAGGAAACCCTTGAATTGCTTTTATAATCTGAAGACCTGAAGGAACCAATTTAACCAAAATTAAATGATGATTTAAAGGAAAGGGCTGTTCACCAATTAGCACTGGTCAGCTTGGCAAGTTATTGACCTGGAGTGATACTTCTTCCATTTCATGTATCAGATTTCCTCTTTTACCTTTTCTACTCAGTCATTCTAGGCTCAACTTTTGTTTTCTTTGAACCTGATGGTATTAGAGCAGTGGTGTCATTGAGGGGAAACAGGATGATTACCTTTCCCCCCTCCTAGTTATCCTTCGCAGGTGATGTAATAGATATTGGGGTGAGGAAGAGCGTGCAGAAGATTCTGTGACTGGTTGTTAAGGGGGACGTATGAGAAAATGTTAAAAAATCTAATTTTTTTATTGTTTTGTAAAATAGTATATAGTGTTAGCTATCAAACACCAAAATATTGTGACTGTATGAGGTCTGTATGTAGCTTAAAAGAATTAAATGCCGTAGTGTTGCATAGTAGCATAGTAGCAACACCATAGTCTTCCTTCAGCTGTCTTGTAATCTATAAAGCCCACCTACCAATTCTTAGCACACCCAGACTTGCCAAAATATGTCTCTATGGAGAGACACAAAACCCAAATGAAAGCCTCAACAGTCTTGATATGGAAAACGTGTCTCAAAACATCATTTGTGTCTCCCATAGTGTTGGAAATTGCTACATTTGATGCTGCAATAGTGTTTAGTGATGGGAATCTTGGCAGAATGTAAGTTATGCATCAGTTAGGGTATCAACCTGGTGTGTTTATGGAAACAATTTTGCAGAGTATCGACAACATTCGCATCGCTGGTGCAGAAAGAGCTATGAAATTAATGCAGAAAGAAGCAAGACAGAAGAGGAATTTAAAAAGAAAGGCTGAAGAAGACCAGAATGAGAATACAGACTATGGATATGGGAAGTTCTGACTTAAAATTAAAAGGCAAACTGAATAATACGTATTGTATTTTTAACTGCCTTCCCCCGTAACTTGCATTTTCTACAACTTCAACACATTTTTCTCTCAAACTACTTCAACTGCAGTGATGCAATTTTAGCACACAGCTTTCTTATGCCACAATAAACATTTTGTTGGTTTTATAATTTAAGATTAAGCACCAGATGGAATAAGATGATACAAAATATATGAAATTATTTTAATTTTTAAAGGATACATATGATTAACTTTCTTTTTTAAACTCTATACAGCTTCAATAAGAAATCTAAATCCAACAAATTCATTTTTAGTGTGTTTTAAAATAACATACCAAATTTCAGAAAGATAGCATATGTGAATTTTGAAAGAAATGGGGTTATGTTTGTAAATATCTCTGCATATAGAAAAAATATATAGCCTTAGTTATAAACAATGTAAAATTATGAAAACAATTGTGCATATTAACTGTATTATCTTAAATGAGTATACTGAGTTTCACTTCTCTAAATTGAAAACTTTGGATGTCATGCTATTTATGTGAGACCCTGAATATTTGCATACGTGTTAATAATTATTAGTTCATAATTTAAGTGCAGCTCTTATTCTTCCTGCGTATTAATTTGTCGATGTCGTGCTCTATAATGGGACATGTTGCCTGTCCGATGTTTACTTGCATTTGTTGCAAACACAAAGGGGTGTAGACGTACCGAGGAATATAGCCCCTAATCTTCCTTAAAATTTACAAAAGTTTAATATCACTACTAAAATTGAGAACAGAAATGGTTTACCTCGTAATACAGTGAGCTGCAGTCAATACATAGCGCCAATGGATCAGTGTTCCACCACATTTATAAGAATAACAATTAAAGTTTGTTCGGTTCTAAATATCCAAGCGCAGCCTGTAACAACAAGTAAAAGTAATTCACAAAATGTAATAATACATGGTAAATTCAATGCAACAACCAGGACTGAAACCATTTACAGAAAGTCATATAAATATTTGGTCAAAGTTCTACAACTGAAATTCAGATGTTTATTTTACTAAAACAGCTGTAAACATTAAAGTAAAAATAAATACAGATAAATATATAGCTCATTTGATAAGTCTGATAAAAAACCAAGAGTGATTCTGTTTTGTTTTTTTTCCCATATCCTTTCAAAGTATATAAGTATTATCAGTGAATTTCAGAGACAACACAGATTTTATATGAATTTGCATATCTTTTATTGTGAACAAAACATAGTTACTAACACTCCCCACATGGCAACCTTGGCCTTCAGGGTAACCTCACCCCACCAAGTGATGACCGGACCCATTTCTCAGGTGGAGGCACCCCAGAGGGCGGTGTCCATTACCTCAGATGATAGGGTGATAGTGAAGATGGCGGTGAGGTGAGAGGACCTACAGTTTTTACCGTGGTCTCCGAACCACGTTGGGCATAGGGATACTTCACGTGTGCTAGACAGAGGTGAAGGCGTGGATAGGGCCGACTTAAAATCGCCAACCCCAGAGCCGGGAATCGAACTCGGGACCCTTAGAACGGGAGCCGCGAATGAAACCACCGCGCTACCCCGGCGCCCCTGTGAACAAAACATTAAACTTTCTAAAAACAAAAACAACAAGAAGATAAAAAGAAAGAAATTGCCTTTGTGAAAAATGTAATGTAAAATTGTTTTAAGATCAATGTAAACATTGATCTTCGAGGAAGAAAGGGAGAGATGTCACAACTGACTGTTTTAATTATTAGAAATAATAGTTTATCTGACTTCAGTAGTACGTGTGACTTCACTGCCCTACTCCACCACTTTTGGTATAAGTGAATGTGAAGTGTGAATCTTGCTCTGGAGGGGGATTCCGCTCTCAGCCTTCGCCGAGTAAACATGGCAGAAGAAGAAGAGAGAAGAAGAAGAAGAAGAAGAAGAAGAAGAAGAAGAAGAAGAAGAAGAGAAGAAGAAGAAGAAGAAGAAGAAGAAGAAGAAGAAGAAGAAGAAGAAGAAGAAGGAAGAAAAGAAGAAGAAGAAGAAGAAGAAGAAGAAGAAGAAGAAGAAGAAGAAGAAGAAGAAGAAGAAGAAGAAGAAGAAGAAGAAGAAGAAGAAGAAGAAGAAGAAGAAGAAGAAGAAGAAGAAGAAGAAGAAGAAGAAGAAGAAGAAGAAGAAGAAGAAGAAGAAGAAGAAGAAGAAGAAGAAGAAGAAGAAGAAGAAGAAGAAGAAGAAGAAGAAGAAGAAGAAGAAGAAAAGAAGAAGAAGAAGAGAAGAAGAAGAAGAAGAAGAAGAAGAAGAAGAAGAGAAGAAGAAGAAGAAGAAGAAGAAGAAGAAGAAGAAGAAGAAGAAGAAGAAGAAGAAGAAGAAGAAGAGAAGAAGAAGAAGAAGAAGAAGAAGAAGAAGAAGAAGAAGAAGAAGAAGAAGAAGAAGAAGAAGAAGAAGAAGAAGAAGAAGAAGAAGAAGAAGAAGAAGAAGAAGAAGAAGAAGAAGAAGAAGAAGAAGAAGAAGCAAAGAAGAAGAAGAAGAAGAAGAAGAAGAAGAAGAAGAAGAAGAAGAAGAAGAAGAAGAAGAAGAAGAAGAGAAGAAGAAGAAGAGAAGAAGAAGAAGAAGAAGAAGAAGAAGAAGAAGAAGAAAGAAGAAGAAGAAGAAAAGAAGAAGAAGAAGAAGAAGAAGAGAAGAAGAAGAAGAAGAAGAAGAAGAAGAAGAAGAAGAAGAAGAAGAAGAAGAAGAAGAAGAAGAAGAAGAAGAAGAAGAGAAGAAGAAGAAGACCAATGCAGCTGAGGCTGTTAAGGCAACGGAAGAAGACGACGCAGCCCCTGCTTCGCCTCCAACACCACCGCCGGGCTCGCCGCAATCTCTCGCATCTCCCGAGAGATCACCGCCGTTTCCAACGCCGACCACCAGTACTGCTGAAGCAGAAGCTGTACCGCTGACCACACATGGCCAGCCTAAAGACTCGCCGCCAAATGCAGCCGAGCTGTCACTGCCTCCTCGAGCCGTCACGCTGCCTACATACAGCGCAGTCATTCGGGGAGTGCACATGCATCTCACTGATGCGTTTATTCTGCACGCAGCCCGACAGCATTGGCCTTCTCTGAGGGTCATGCGCATCAACACTACAGGGAACCTCACCTCTAGTTCATCTAGAGTTCACAGAAGAGAGCAACTACCAGGCTGCGCTGGAAGACGGACTCCCAGCCTTCGGGCAGGTACTCCCGATTGAGGCCAGCCTGGGTAGCCGCCGCTGCTGCCAGTATGGGCACACCGCCGACTCCTGCGCCAACAGTCCACGCTGGTACTACTGTGGCGCCGCGTGCCTCACCGCAGCCTGCACCAGACATAATCTGACGCGTCGCCCGCTGTACTGTGCCACCTGAACCAGGTCGGGCACTACACCGGACAAGCGGCGTGCCCGAGAAGGCCGAGGGGAAGCCGCACACAGCAGCAGCCACACCAACCTTACCTGACACATCAACATCCTCACCAACCACATCCTCCACACCAATACCCTCGCAGTCATACCCAAACCCACCATACACAACAGCATCTCACCTACAACAAAGCCCTCACACATCAACCAGACTCACAGTTACTTCAACATATGAAAACCTCACACGCCAGCACAGAGAAAGCCAGGGAACTACTCCAGACCTTCAGCACAACGCTCCAGGACATGCAGACAGCAATTACGGAGCTGACTGCGTGGGTAGCAACATGGGAGGCAACCCTACTTCGTACTTTTGTCGAGGTGAAGGAGGCCACCCAGGTTTCGCAGCACGGTACCCGGGAGAATGCCGCCACTTCAGACGCGCTGGACTACTGTAAGGCCAAGCTGGAGAAAACAGTAGGCTACATCAACGACACACGCCTCTTCACGACAGCTAAGCTCGAGGGAGCTCTCAGAATGCATCAGAATTCCATCACTGACATCAGAGACCTATCAATGGCACTGGCACCCATGCAAGGGGCCCCTCCGCCCCGCAGAGACAACCGCACCCAAGGGACACCACCACCTGATCTGCCATGCCGATACTCTCTGATAGATACAGGTCCTCACGAGACCTACATCGATCACCACGGAGCAATATAGGAAGAACGCCACCTTTTGAAAGGAAATGTGGGAGTCAGGGCCTTGTGGTCATGACGTCTATCCCCCCTCAAAATTCCATGCGGTTCGCCGCAGTCACCAACACTCGGTGCCACAAGCGGAACCAGTTAACTTCACCAGGGCTACTGCCCTAGTCAGTGGAAGGTTTTTCTAGTAGGTCTCCCGCACCGGTGACTCCTATGTCACCAGCCCAATGGGTTCATGTGGGTAAATATATTTTTTCCTTCCACGTAAAATTAAAAAAAGAAAAATCTCGCTCTCTTTGTTCGCAGGTTTTTGACCTGGCAGGACCTGATGCCCTGACTGTGCAAGGTGTTGGTCCGAATGACCATTTTTGTAATTAATTAGTTTAGTAAATGTTCTTATTGTGTGAATTGTAATGTTAACTTTTTAATGTATTTGTAGTAACTTAGGAAAGGGGTAAGGAATGGCAGTTAGGCTCCAGCCAATTATGGAGTCCCGCATTGGCACCTCCGATATTAGCGCAAATTTAAATGCTGCCACACAATGTGCGGGAGCGCATAGGAGTTGAATTCCTTGGCCATGACCATTCCCGAAGTCCTGAGCATGGCACGAAGGGGATTATGCGTACTTTAATTTGAGGATTAGTGGACTTTTATTGTTGGGGATTGGGAGCATAGTGTCTTCTTGCGTGTTCATGAAGGGAGATAGTAGGAAGTTCTGTGTTGATTTGCAGGTGATGCTCGACCAGGCGGTGGGGCAGTTGTAGAAGCTGCTCTAGTTTGGTTTCGGTGTTGGTGTGACTCTTCTCCAGCCGTGAGAGCTTTCGCTTCACAGATGATGAATTGTCACTGTTGTGGAGTTGCTGTAGATGTTGTTGTGCCAGATCTAGCCGGGTTTGGAGTGTCTACAGAGCGTTGGGCGATTGCTGTTATCCTTCTAAGTCGGTCGGTCTGCTCTGTGTGGCGTTCTGTGATGATTGCGGTGACTGTCTCTTCAAGTTGTCCAAGGCGTGGTGCAATGTAGAGCACCTCCGAGTGGAGGTCATTGATTTCTTCTCTGGAGGACAGCGTAGCTGTTATGGAGTTTTCTAGAGAGGTGAGCCGGGCTCCGATGTTCTGCACCTCCCTCCGAAGTACCTGAAGGGCTTCCCTCAAGCCATCTTGAGGAAGGGTGGTAGGTGCTGCTGCTGATGTAGGAGGTGAGTGAGGTATATCTTCCCTGGTCGTCGCTGTGTTGCCTTGTGTTGGATGCCTCGGTCTGGGGTAGCGTGGGCACTGTAGCTGACCTGTGAAATGGCCTACGCCATTGCAGGCTGCACAGTATCTGCGTCGGTGCCGTAGATCGTGACTCCTGCACTCGGTGGTGAGGTACCGTGACCCACAGTAGTGATATCTCGGAGGAGCTGTACACGTGGAGGCGCAGTGGCCGTAGTCGCAGCATCGCCGACACGGGACATGACGCTCTAATTTGCTTGCCTCGATTCTGAGGCAGCGCCCTAACAAGGGCAGCCCCGTCCTCAAGGCAGCATCCTGCTCCAAGTGGTCGGCCAGATGCAGGCGAACTAAAGTGGTGGTGCCCATTCTCCTAAATATCCTGTTGGCTCTCCAGGCTGAGGGCCACATCTGCTTCACGGCGGAGAGGACGAATCTGCAAGGTTGGTCCCGCTGTACCCCACAGATGACCAGGGTGCAGGATCCTGCAGACGTTGCTGGTGCTGGTGCACAATGGGGCGCTCGTTATTTTGTGAGCCGTGCAGCAGCGGCGTAGGATAGCCGTTGTGCAGTAACACTAGCAGGTAGGGCTTGTGCTTGTGCGGCTGGAAGATCTGATGAATGCGTGTCAGGTGCTGGTTGGGCTGTCGGCTGCGTTGCGTTGGTCGATGCGGAGTGGGCTGGTGTGGGCGAGCTGCCCGCCGGCTGTGGCGTGCTAGCTATGCTAGGCGCGTCATGCCAGAGCGTATTCGCCCAGAACTTCCCATTCAAGGCAGAGCCGGCGGCGCCGGAGACGAGGCACATGAGCTGCCTGGTGAAGTCTGCGGTGTGGCTTCTTTAGCCTTTCTGCGAGCTGCTTCTTTCTTCTTCTTTCCCATCCTTGCGAGGTGATGTTCCTTCTAATGTTAATTAGTGACACCCATACCTTTTGTAGTTCTTTTGTAACCTTTGAGCTACTCTCCCCCAGTGTACGATGTGGCCACGTGTTCCTTATCCTGTATCATCCATGATTAGTTCGTCACAGTCGTTAGGTCTGTATGTGACAATATTGTGTTGTTTTTTTTTTTTTTTTTTTTCATAACTTACCGCATGTGGAAATCGTGTGTGGTTGTTTACTGCTTGTCCAATTAAACGGCGGTTAGAGCCAAATGTTTCACAACCTGGAAAAATAAAACATTTTAATTGATCCCAATGACTAATTGTATAACTTAAATGATGGAAATTAATCATTTCTTCATTCTAGCCGTATACAAGATAAGGTATTGGATTGATAGAGTCGACATGAATTATTGAATGTCATGGCCGAGATTTGAACCATAAATCTATTGGTTTCCGTCCAGCCTCTCTAACCATTTGAGCTACTATGGCCAACGTGTCATAGAACAATTTTCAATAACAATTAATTTCCATTAATTGTACTTAATAGTGGTCCGAACTATAAAGCCCGGGCCTTAAAGTACTTACAGCATAGTAAGTCGTCATTAAGGTAGTTGTCTCATGCGTTTATGAGAACTCCTAGTGGTTTACCGGGAAAAACACGAGTCAGTTGTACCTAATAGTGGTCCGAACTATAAAGTCCGGGCCTTAAAGTACTTACAGCATAGTAAGTCGTCATTAAGGTAGTTGTCTCGTGTGTTTATGAGAACTCCTAGTGGTTTACCGGGAAAAACACGAGTCAGTTGTACCTAATAGTGGTCCGAACTATAAAGCCCGGGCCTTAAAGTACTTACAGCATAGTAAGTCGTCATTAAGGTAGTTGTCTCATGTGTTTATGAGAACTCCTAGTGGTTTACCAGGAAAAACACGAGTCAGTTGTACCTAATAGTGGTCCGAACTATAAAGTCCGGGCCTTAAAGTACTTACAGCATAGTAAGTCGTCATTAAGGTAGTTGTCTCATGTGTTTATGAGAACTCCTAGTGGTTTACCGGGAAAAACACGAGTCAGTTGTACCTAATAGTGGTCCGAACTATAAAGTCCGGGCCTTAAAGTACTTACAGCATAGTAAGTCGTCATTAAGGTAGTTGTCTAATGCGTTTATGAGAACTCCTAGTGGTTTACCAGGAAAAACACGAGTCAGTTGTACCTAATAGTGGTCCGAACTATAAAGTCCGGGCCTTAAAGTACTTACAGCATAGTAAGTCGTCATTAAAGTAGTTGTCTCATGCGTTTATGAGAACTCCTAGTGGTTTACCAGGAAAAAACACGAGTCAGTTGTACCTAATAGTGGTCCGAACTATAAAGTCCGGGCCTTAAAGTACTTACAGCATAGTAAGTCGTCATTAAGGTAGTTGTCTCATGCGTTTATGAGAACTCCTAGTGGTTTACCAGGAAAAACACGAGTCAGTTGTACCTAATAGTGGTCCGAACTATAAAGCCCGGGCCTTAAAGTAGTTACAGCATAGTAAGTCGTCATTAAGGTAGTTGTCTCATGTGTTTATGAGAACTCCTAGTGGATTACCGGGAAAAACACGAGTCAGCTGTACCTAATAGTGGTCCGAACTATAAAGCCCGGGTCTTAAAGTACTTACAGCATAGTAAGTCGTCATTAAGGTAATTGTCTCATGTGTTTATGAGAACTCCTAGTGGTTTACCAGGAAAAAAAACAAGTCAGTCAGTTGTACCTAATAGTGGTCCGAACTATAAAGCCTGGGGCTTAAAGAACTTACAGCATAGTAAGTCGTCATTAAGGTAGTTGTCTCATGTGTTTGTGAGAACTCCTAGTGGTTTACCGGGAAAAACACGAGTCAGTTGTACCTAATAGTGGTCCGAACTATAAAGCCCGGGGCTTAAAGAACTTACAGCATAGTAAGTCGTCATTAAGGTAGTTGTCTCATGTGTTTATGAGAACTCCTAGTGGTTTACCGGGAAAAACACGAGTCAGTTGTACCTAATAGTGGTCCGAACTATAAAGCCCGGGGCTTAAAGAACTTACAGCATAGTAAGTCGCCATTAAGATAGTTGTCTCATGTGTTTATGAGAACTCCTAGTGGTTTACCGGGAAAAACACGAGTCAGTTGTACGTAATAGTGGTCCGAACTATAAAGCCTGGGGCTTAAAGTACTTACAGAATAGTAAGTCGCCATTAAGGTCTGTTGGAGAATTTAATGTCATGTTGGAACGTTGGCCATAGTTGCTCAAATGGTTATAACGGCTGGACGGAAGCCAGAAGTTACGTGGTTCAAATCCTAGCTATCGCATTGAATTTTTCAGTCTGGCTCTGCCCTTTTATATCAGGCCTTATTATGCAAACTTCATTTTTAACTTTATTAACTTCTAAATCAGATTTCACAAAACAATTTACTAATTTTGCAGATATAATCTACTTTCTACCTTAACGAACTAACTAAACCTATAAATTACTGGATTCCAGTAACCTTACAAATATATTCATCTAATCTATCTGAAACAGTCTTTTTCTACATTGCGTCTACTCCAACAATATAAATCAAATCTGCATTTCTACTACAGTTTTAATTCTTATAACGATCTACGAAACACTGTTCCCTACAATTTTAAAATATCCTCTTCTGCAACTGGTATCCAAAGCTTCCTCCTACTGGTATCTGGACTGGCATCAGTAGATGGAGCTGGTTCGTCATTTTCAGATATCCGGGTAGTCATCTCTCCGCTTCTACATATCTGTCCGCTCTGATACTCTCCAAATATCTCTTCTGTCTCCTGGTATACTCTTTGTGTCTTTCTGTCTTCTTTCTGATGTCCATAATTGGCGTCTTAAATCAGGTCTTCAAGTCTGGTAATCTGTATCTTCAGATTCTCTTGGTCCTATTTCCCTCCGACGATCTCTTAAGTTACATTCTTTTCCCGTAGATTGAAATGCTCTTACATTTCTTTCTTGAAATATGTTGTCGCGGGTCATGTATTCCTCCAACGCCTTAACGGATATTATCTGAGACACATTTTCTAAATGTACATAATGTACATCTCTTAAGATGTTCCATAAACATTTTTCTTGAAGTTTCCTTCGAACGTCTTCTACTAGTTCACTATATTTATTGCACTCAGAAATAACATATTCAGGCGAATCTAAACAGTTACAAAGCTGATTTCTTCTTCCCTATTGTTTTTAAATATACACTCCTGGAAATGGAAATAAGAACACATTGACGCCGGTGTGTCAGACCCTCCATACTTGCTCCGGACACTGCGAGAGAGCTGTACCAGCAATGATCACACGCACGGCACAGCGGACACACCAGGAACCGCGGTGTTGGCCGTCGAATGGCGCTAGCTGCGCAGCGTTTGGGCACCGCCGCCGTCAGTGTCAGCCAGTTTTCCGTGGCATACGGAGCTCCATCGCAGTCTTTAACACTGGTAGCATGTCACGACAGCGTGTACGTGAACCGTATGTGCAGTTGACGGCGTATAGTGGGCATGCGGGAGGCCGGGTGGACGTACCGCCGAATTGCTCAACACATGGGGCGTGAGGTCTTCACAGTACATCGATGTTGTCGCCAGTGGTCGGCGGAAGGTGCACGCGCCCGTCGACCTGGGACCGGATCGCAGCAACGCACGGATTCTACGCAGTGCCGTAGGGGACCGCACCGCCACTTTCCAGCAAATTAGGGGTATCGGTGAGGACCATTCGCAACCGTCTCCATGAAGCTGGGCTACGGTCCCGCGCACCGTTAGGCCGTCTTCCGCTCACGCCCCAACATCGTGCAGCCCGCCTCCAGTGGTGTCGCGACAGGCGTGAATGGAGGGACGAATGGAGACGTGTCGTCTTCAGCAATGAGAGTCGCTTCTGCCTTGGTGCCAATGATGGTCGTATGCGTGTTTGGCGCCGTGCAGGTGAGCGCCACAATCAGGACTGCATACGACCGAGGCACACAGGGTCAACACCCGGCATTATGCTGTGGGGAGCGATCTCCTACACTGGCCGTACACCTATGGTGATCGTCGAGGGGACACTGAATAGTGCACGGTACATCCAAACCGTCATCGAACCCATCGTTCTACCATTCCTAGACCGGCAAGGGAACTTGCTGTTCCAACAGGACAATGCACGTCCGCATGTATCCTGTGCCACCCAACGTGCTCTAGAAGGTGTAAGTCAACTACCCTGGCCAGCAAGATCTCTGGATGAAACGTCGTCTCACGCGGTCTGCACGTCCAGCACGAACGCTGGTCCAACTGAGGCGCCAGCATGGCAAACCGTTCCACAGGACTACATCCAGCATCTCTACGATCGTCTCCATGGGAGAATAGCAGCCTGCATTGCTGCGAAAGGTGGATATACACGGTACTAGTGCCGACATTGTGAATGCTCTGTTGCCTGTGTCTATGTACCTATGGTTCTGTCAGTGTGATCATGTGATGCCTCTGACCCCAGGAATGTGTCAATAAAGTTTCCCCTTCCTGGGACGATGAATTCACGGTGTTCTTATTTCAATTTCCAGGAGTGTACATTATATGCGCCGTGTCCTGTAACAAAATGAAAAAATCCTTTTCTTGGTTTTATATGTTCCAATTTTAGCCTCTCTTTAAGGGGATGCAGCACTGAAAACCCTCAAATCCAGCAATTTTCAACCAATCTTGCTGAAATTTTTATCACTTAGTTCCGATGCATAGTGGACACAGAATTCAAAATTTAGTTTTTATATCTTCAAAAGTTTTAGAGTAATTAATTTGTGAAATTCAAAATTTTGGCAAAATTCAAACCGCTCCAAGTGATGAAAATTTTTAAAATTTTAATTTTTCTATTTCTAAAAATATTCTGATAGTTATGAAGAAAATATCTATCATATGAATTTCTTATACTGCCTTTAGTTCCAGAGGAAAGAAAAATTAGGTATGGAGCAAAAAAAAAAAGCCAAAAAATGTTAAACCTTTGACTTTTTATATCCATAACTTTAAAAATATAATGAATACTAAAAATTCACACGATAGAAACCTTTGTTTGCTTTCTAAGAACATTTGTTTAAATTGTAGAGGGACTGAATCAAAACTGCATTGTGTGGAACATTTTGAATGACAAAAAATGTTGAAAAAACTATAACTGAGTAAATCAAATTTTAAAATCCAAAACATCTTCCTTCTCAGCTACATGCCTTGAAGGAGACTAAAACCCTCCAGATAGGTAAGTTGGACCCTTCTGCCTCTTCCTTCTCTCTTCTGCAGCAGTGTTCTTTAATTTCAGTTTCCTTCTGGATGTTTTAGAAGTTACCTTCGCAGAAATTACTGAAAGAAGTAAGCGTAATTGGTCTTTCCCTTGGTTAATTTTTAGAGATGCTGGAGAAATCTGTGTCCATTATGTCTGACTGCAACTTGAATGAGGCAGAACAACCAAAATTGAATTCACTGATGGTTGATGTCACAGCAACGTGAAGTCTCTCCTTTGACACAAATATTTCTTTTGGGCAATTATGCCATATCATGTTATGTAAACTTCTATTTGTATTTTGTCTCTTACCCAATGTAAATCTCCTTAGGATTTCATCTGATGCCAGCCTTTGGTGCACAGGCATTACACAGGCCTCAAGTATGTTCCCACTGTTGTGTTATGTTTAGGTGTTTCTTCCCATGTATCGTTTAGCCTATTCATGATCCTAACTATGTACACAGTCAACAGAACGTCAGTTGTTTCAAAGAATGTTTTATCTATAGCCTATATAACATTTATATACACGTTTTGATGTATAAAATACCTTTATAAATGTTAAATGGCACAATAAAACACATCAATTATATATAAACAGTATGTAGTTTAACGAGAAACACAAGAATATCCCGACCAAGTTAGAAACTCACACAAAAGCAAAATTATAAACATTATTATTTGTTTTCAATGTTTGTAGCCAGTGTTTTGTTTCCATGGTGCCATATACTGTAAGAAATAACCATCAAAGTTTCCATCAGAAACTTTGCCCGTTAATTTCAAATGTATTAATTTAGTACATTCAATCGAACTCAAATGACAGAATTCTGTGAATCCAAGGGCCGGCATGCACGTGAGCCTGGGTATTTAAATTGTCATGTGAGGGTATTTAAATACCCGAAACTCATAAATTTAGTTGGATTATGATACTATAAGTTTCAAAGTATTTTATTAGATCAAAAACAAAACAAAAAAATTACTTTTTCCCATATTTTTAACCAATTTCGGTGCTGCATTCCCTTAATGTCCGGAAATAAATCACGTACTCTTCTTCCTACGTGTGCATTATCACTCTTCTTGCCTTTCTTGTAATAAATATTTTTTCACTTCTTTCTTAGTATTGCATCTTTTTCCCATAATTTTAAAAACATTCTCATATTCTCCCTTCTTTAGACATTAAGTTACACCCTTTAGTTTAATGATATAGTCAATAAGCCAAATTCCCGCTACTATCAGTAGGGCCAAAGTAGATGCGTTTTTGTAGCTCCGCTGCTGCGAAATACAGATGTATTATTTTATCTTGACAGGAATCCTGCGCGGTAGGAATGAGTAGTAACTGTGGTGGGGATAGTGCACCTATCGCCACAATGCGTCACACGCGTAAGATTACGAGAGGGGAGGGCGGTGCATGAGGTGTCTAAAAACAAATTTCATTCTCGAAGCCAGTTTTGCAGCTCTTATAAACTAAGTTGTAATTCTTACTATGGTAGTAATCTCCACGCTTTTGTTGGATCTTAAATAGTACATAGGCGTTTGGAACAAAACCCTGTTCTCCTCCAGCAGTCATGATAACCAACTGTCGGCCTTTCAATATTGCTGCAGAGTCCCTGTAACGTATTTCACTCCAGGCATATGGTCCAGTATGTGCTGTATTTATATAAGTTTCATCCATATAAATATATAAACTTCACTTCGATATATCCGAATATTTCGTAAATACTTAAGCCTTTTTGCACGTATGGTGCGATGTTCGATTAAAATTTGTCTGTCACGCTTAGTATTTTTTTTTTTCAAATAATCCTAGCTTCAAAAGAACTCTTCTTAATGTTCAGACACTGCCTTGGATGTCAGTAGAATTTTTAGCTTCATAAGCACTTTCTTCAAAGTTCTTTGTTTTTCTGTGTTTTAAAAATTATTCATATTTCGCCTAACTACTTCTGAATTAAATCATCCAAATTAGGTTTTGTGCATGTTCTTAATCTTTGTTTACTGGGCATAGAGAAGGACGTTGCTGCACTAGCACCAACGGCTTTTCTTTCCTTAATAACTCTCCTAAACTGCTTTCAGACACAACTGTTGCCTCAGATACCCTTCCCCAGATTTTTATAACTGACCCAGACCATTGTCCCTTTTTTATAAATCTATGGATATTGGTTATTACTTCTCGTGTTTTTAAAGGTAGCACTTTATTTCCTAATGTGCTGCTAGGAGGCGTCATTTATAAACGCTCTCTTGGAACCAGGAGACAAGCACATTTTGAAACAAGCTGTAGTGTTACCGAGGAGCTCTGCACGTGTTTAGTTGCTCGCAGCTGGTACACAACTGACCTTTCCTCCCTTCCAGTTGCAACCGTTCTGAGGTGGACTCGTCCAGATACCACTACGCATCGCTCTGCACTTTTCAAGATAAAAAATACATCTGTAGTATTTGTCTCTGAGATTGTCGGATTAAATTTGCGTAGGATTTGACATTTAGCCTATGTGCCCATGTACTTGCACCATATCTTATTACAAAAAGCATATGACATATCCTTGTTGCTGTAAAAGGTATTCAGTAGCTCTTTGTACAATTGACGCTAATTTCGTAATGAGTTTTACTGCCTTTTCTCTTACGTACTTCATATGATTGTTTAAAAGTAATTTTCCATATAATTCTATGTCTAAATGCTTAAAGGTGCTGTGTCTTTTTATATTTACATTATAGATTTTAATAGTAGTGTTTCTTTTGACTTCTCCCTTAAACATCACATATGTCGATATTTTAATTTGGTTCTGACACACCACTGTTCAAGGGCATCAATCATTCGTTTTGATTTCTGTTCTAGTTCTAATCTGTTCTTTGCTTCTACCAAAATCGTCGGCGTAAGCAATGATATCATATACCTCTTACATGTTCCCAATTTCCTCTAACATCGGTTCAGTTATTATATCCAAAATTTTTCCTAAACCATTAAATCTATCATACAGTTTAATTGTTTTAATAAATTTAACTTCTTTATTTATTTCATGGTTAAATGAGCAAAAATGATCTGCTACGGCTGATTTATTAGTTTGCTTATACTTAATGTTACGAAAATGTTCTTTTGTTCTGGTTTCCAAATTAGCTTTTGTCTTTCCAATATAAACTTTATCACAATCAAAACAATTAAACTGATAAATACCAAATTATTATGAGGAATTTTATCTTTTATAGAGAAATGTAGTAAAGTTTTAATTCTATATTTATTTTGAGAAATAAAGTTATACCAAATTCTTTAAAAAAATCTGAAAACGTTTATTAACCCAAGGATGGTAATTATTTTTTTAAATTATAACCGTCTCTTATTTTTAAGGGTAGAAATATCAGGAACATTTTATATATAAATTCTCTCAATTCTTTATGTATAAAATTTTTATTAAAACCATTACTTAAAGCAGTATTAATAATATGTTTATATTCTCTATTAAATTTCTCTTTATTCAGGGATATATTTATTAATCTATATATCAAACTACGAAGGCTGTTCAATAAAGAGTGATCACAATTTGTTTGACAACGTACCTTTACTCATCCTCATAATTTTGATGATCCTTCTCAAAATAGTTTCTCCTGAATGCGATGTACTTGTCTCAGCGCTTCTGTTAGTCTTCAAAGACATGCTGGAAATCATTCTTTGAGAGATACTTCAAAATCACCTCCGCAGCCTTCACTACTGCTTCTGATGTTGGATAACGTCTCCCACGAAGGCGTTTCTTCAACTTAGGGAATAGAAAAAAGTCACATGGGGCTAAATCCGGACCATAGGGAGGGTGAGGGATGCACTTCACGTTGATTTTTGCAAGATATTCAGCAACAACATTGGCAATATGCGGCCGTGCATTATCGTGGTGCAGCATCCAGCGTGCTTCACGGAAATGTGGTCTTTTGCGCCTGATATGGACTTGCAATGTTTTCAGGACATCCCTGTAGTATTGTCCAGTTACTGATGTGTGTGCAGGTACAACATGCTGATAAACCATTCCATGAATATCAAAGAATGAGATGACCATAACTTTCCCAGCAGAAGCAACCACTTTTGCTATTTTGGGAGGTTGGTGATGAAGGAGATTTCCACACTGAGCTTTACTGTTTGCTCTCTGGATCAAAATGATGTAGCCAAGTTTCATCAGCAGTGATTACGTTTGAAAGAAACTCCGGATCTTCCTCTAACATCAACTTTAACTGCGTGTTACCTCCATTGTAGCGGTAGGCAATACTGAACATGTCTGAACTTACCTAGTTCTCACAGACGGGAACCAGGAGTACCAACAATGAAACTACTACGGCGTGTATGTTTCACATTAAGCTAACAGAATATAATACGATTGAATTTTAGTGCGAAAACTTACGACCGTAAAAAAATTATGATCATTCTTTATTGAACAGTACTCGTACAAAAAAAGAGCAAATTTATGTAAAATTATGCAAAAAATGAATGAATGAATGAATAAATTGTAAAATAGCGGCAGTCGATTCTGTTTTAAGTTCATTTCATTTTCAGATTTTGGTAGTACTGCCAAAAACATAGTGACATCTAGTGTTATTATAGTGTTAATAGTGACAACTATTCTGTTAGCATAATGTGAAACAAACACGCCGTAGTAGTTTCATTGTTGGTACTCCTGGTTCCCGCCTGTGAGAACTAGGTAAGTTCAGACATGTTCAGTATCGTCTACCGCTGCAATGGAGGTAACATGCAGTTAAAGTTGATGTTTGAGGAAGATCCGGAGTTTGTTTCAAACGTAATCACTGCTGATGAAACTTGGCTTCATCATTTTGATCCTGAGAGCAAACAGCAAAGCTCAGTGTGGAAATCTCCATCATCACCAAACCCCAAAAAAGCAAAAGTGGTTGCTTCTGCTGGGAAAGTTATGGTCATCTCATTCTTTGATATTCATGGAATGGTTTATCAGCATTTTGTACCTGCACACACATCAGTAACTGGACAATACTACAGGGATGTCCTGAAAACATTGCAAGTCCATATCAGGCGCAAAAGACCACAGTTTTTTTTCTTCATTTGTGCTACAACAGAGCAAAGCTCCAATTACAGTAGCTACATGCAATTTAGTTACACAAGTTTGACTAAATGCAAAAGAGAAATACAAAAAGGAATACAGACAAACTAAAAATACACTATATATTAAGCTATTATTGAAGACAAGACATTGCAAATTGTATACTAATCAAGCAAATAAGTGATACAACAGAGTAAACAATAATTGATCAAAGTTGAATATAAAAGAAAAAAATGCAATTAATGGAATAAAATATTAAAAAACTAACACTAAAAATGAAACATATTAAACTACTATATAAGACTAGAATTGCAAATGTTAAACTCATTATGCAATACAACTGAAAATCACATGCAAATAATTCCCATATTTAATTGTTTTTTTTAAACTGCTCGTAAGTTAAACTAAAATCCAGCTCTATTTTAGTAGAGAGTTTATTGTATTTCGCACACAACCTAACAACGGGAGAATTTTTATGGGATACTGTTTTGGGAGTCTTAAATTGAAAGAACTGACAATTTCTAAAATTAGCAGAACTGACATTAAAACATATTCTGTCAAGCAGTTCTTCAGTGGATACCAAGCCGTTTATGAGTTTGTACAGAAATAATTGTTCGGCTATTGTTCTACGATCAGAGAGTGAGACTGTTTTGAATTCGTTAAGCAATTGACTATAAGGCAAGTTCTGATTATAAGTAAAAACACCGTGAGTTTTGTAATGTAAGTATCTGAGAAACCTTTTTTGGATCTTCTCTATTTGATTGTTGTGACATTTATATATTGGTGACCATATAATTGAGGCATATTCCAAATTACTACGGACAAGGCTTTTGTAGAGAATTAGCATAACTTGAGTATCTTTTAAGTCCCTACAGATCCTTAATACAAAACCAAGTTTCTTAAAGGAATCATTGGTTATATTTATAATGTGTTTATTAAAAGTGAAATTCTGGGTCATGGTAACACCTAAGTCTCTGACAGAATATACTCTTACAAGTGGAGAACTATTTAAATAATATTTAGAATTTAAGTGTTGCTTGCTTCTAGTGAAGCAGGCTGAATGCTGTAACATGATAATGCGCGGCCGCATATTGCCATTGTTGTTGCTGAATATCTTGCCAAAATCAACGTGAAGTGCATCCCTCACCCTCCCTATAGTTCGGATTTAGCTCCATGTGAGTTGTTCTATTCCCTAACTTGAAGAAACGCCTTCGTAGGAGGCATTATCCATCATCAGAAGCAGTGGTGAAGGCTGCGGAGGCGGTTTTGAAGTATTTCTCAAAGAATGGTTTCCAGCATATCTTTGAAGACTGACAGAAACGCTGAGACAAGTGCATCACATTCAGGGGAGACTATTTTGAGAAGGACCATCAAAATTATGAGGATAAGTACAGCTACGTTATAAAAAAAATTGTGATCATTCTTTATTGAACAGCTGTCGTATTTGTTACTTCACTGTAAGTAGCTTCATTTTTTTACGTATTTATGGTCTATTGTGTTTCAGTTTATTGCTTCTGTTAAGATTTGTTGTTTTCTGCAAAGTTCTTTATAGATACATTTCGAAATACTATCAGTTGCATGAGGACACAAGTTTACTTAACTGTACTCAATTGGACGTTTCATAATGACCGGCCATATTGGACAGCATACTTGTGGACTATAGACTCCTTTGTCGCATTTGTCAGGTATCAGTTTACATTCATCAAAAGCTTTCAAGGAAACGTTGCAACTGTCGATATCCATACATCTTCCTTCTCTGCCATCATTTTTAAAGCATTCTGCAACAAAAGAGTGGTCACTTAGTATTTATTTGTTCCCTATCTAATTTTTTATTCCTATTTTACCCAAAGGTATACTAGGAATATAGCTTACAAATTTATGAATATAATACAATTTACAAAAACATAACAAAATTCAATATCAGTCTGACAGTAAACATCAAGATGTATCATGTAGCCTAAGAAATATTTTCTTTAAGAAAGTCATGAAATATCGATAAGTTTTGTAATTCATCAGAATATGTGTAAGTGGTTTTGAGAAAGTGTAACCTAAGGATTGAAGCAATAATTCAAGTTCGTATCTTTCAAAACAGAAAAACGGGCAATCAAATAAAATGTGAGGGACATCTTGAAGATGATTTCCACAAATACAATCACATGTGGATTTGATGGATGGAGTCAACTTGAAAAATTCAATGCCATGGCCGGGATTTGAACCACTGATCTCCTGGTTTCCGTCCAGTCGCTCTTAACCTTTGAGCTACCATTGCCAACGTGCCTTCCTGACATTAAATTCTCCAGTTGATTCGTATATTTCCCCAGTAGACCACTAGGGGCTCTCGCATCCGAGATACACCGTTTGTGGCGACTTACTATCGTAAGTACTTGAGTCCCAGGCTTCATCATTTAACTATTATTTTAGTTAATTGAAAGAAATTAATCATTTCTCCACACTAGCAGTGGGTGATATTGTTGTTATTGCACTGTTATCTTCTTTTCACTCTGATCTGTAAAGCACTGTACTGCTGATCGATCAATTAAAAATTATAAAAAAATATTATTTCTGAATCATTTGGTTTCTGTAGGTATAAGTGGCATTCAAAAAGAAACAAGCAGGAGTCTGGTGATAGGATGGTAATATCGTGGCGTGTGTAACCAAGAGCGTGGAAGTTCATAGCCCGTCGCTAGAGAACATGTGTGTACGTCACGTGACCATACAGAGCTAGCAGCAGCATGCTTCAATCGTCCAACGCTGCTAGTCGCATTGCAAATAGTGAAATGGAGTCGTCAAAAGAAGAGCAAGGAGGTGTTGTTCGCTTTCTAACAGCGGAAGGAGTAGGAGGAATGGACATTCATCGCCGAATGTCACAAGTGTATGGCGAACACAAGAGTCAAGGCGTGGCACAAGCACTTCAGGGGAGGAACGGTGTCGTTAGCCGATGATGCACGGTCTGGAGCCAGGGGCGGTTCCTCCATAAGGTTGCAGGTTTGCGCCACACCCACTGATTCTGAATATACAACAGGTGCATTTTGCACATTAAAGCTGTACTTGTTTGCATTGTTTTATATACAAACATGTTTCAATTACACTTATCGTCTGTAGCTGCCCATGACCGCAGAAGTCGAAATAAACAGTGATTAGCTGTAGCAGCCGCAGGTTTGCAGTGAAGAGTTACCGTAAGATTTCGCCCAAATGTCGGCTCTCTGATGGGGTTGCGGGAAGGTGAAGAGATGGTAGTGGCTTCTTATACATTGCTTAAATGGAGGTTTATAAACCTAGCTCCTCCTACTCTTAGCAAAGGCTATAGCGTGACCTTCAGGCTTAGATTCTGTGTGCTCTGCTTTTCGAACACAGGAAGAATTTAATTAAATGCATGGAGGTTATTCAGAAGAGAGCTCTGTTAAACAACAACGCCACACTTGTTCAGGCTTCTGGGTTTATGGCCACTTTGAAAGATTATAATTTTGTATTCTGGCTGTCTTTCTTCTACAAGATCATGACCCATGTGGACATTTTGTACAATCAGCTGCAAAAACGATACTGTAATGCAACATTTGCCATCGCCCAGCTAAACGCATTTAAAAGGGAAGTGCAAAAGGTAAGAAATAGCGTGGATATCGAGGAACACGAAGAAACTGCAATTAAGAGGAGACGAATAGAAGATCATGATGTGAAAAGAAGAGAAGCTCTTGAAGTCTGTGACATTATTATTAGAGCAGCAAAGGACAGATTTAGCTTCACGGAACATCTGGTAGCCTCAACTTTGTTTCATCAAGAAAATTTCTAAGACATTTCCAGAGGATTCCCTTAGAGAAACAATAAGGTTCTATACTTTTATCATTGGAACAAAAATTCGTAGAGAACTGACTGTAATTTACAGTCGAGAGGAATTTCGTGGAAAGTCCGTCGCTTTGTGCTTGATGGACTTCAGTAAGGAAAAGAATTTATGTGCTACATTCAGCGAATATGTCAAACTCCTCCGAGTACTGTTAACTATGCCAATGCCTACCGCTGAAGCAGAATGCTGTCTCTCAACATTAATAAGAATAAAAAACTTTCCTTAGGAACACAATGTCACAGGACCGATTGTCAGCATTAGCAATGCTTTCAATTGAGAGAGATTTTGTTATGAAGATCAGCGACTTCAACGAAAAAGTTATCGATAGATTCGTCAGGTCTAAGGAGAGTAGAGCAGAGAATCTGTATAAATAGATGAGTCACTACTACTCTGTATTTTATTTTTCATTTGTGCTCCACCAATAATTTAACCCACCAGCCGCCACTGTCTGGAACACTACACCACACTCCGATGACATCGTCCAGCTGGTCGATGCACTCATTACCTATGACCGGCGAGTGACAGTGAAAGTCATTGCCGCCGAGGTCGAAAGTATTCACACAATCATGCAGGAAACTGCTCTTGCACAAAGTGTTTGCCCAATTGGTGCCCCAGAGTGTTCAACCACACCAGGAAGCATGTTGAACAGCCCACTGTCATGGTCATCTGTAGTGCTATGCTAGGGAAGAGGATGAGTTCCTGGCATGATGTCATCACTTCGAACCAGAATCAAAACAAAGTACCCAGTGGAAGCACCCAGGGTCACCACCACCAAAGCCCGCCTCGGTAGCTTGTCTACCTCACGTTCAACAGGTCACGAGTTCGAATCTCGGTCAGGGTAAAGTACCTGGATAAGACTTTTTCCAGGGTTTTCCTTTATCTCCAACGTTAGGTCATATCGGACGATGAATGAAATGATGTTCAAATGAGTACAGGGTACATAGAGCTTAGAGTTACCAGACATTCATCTTTCAGGATAAGAGAAAACCTCCAACGTTAAGTCATATCGGACGATGAATAAAATGATGTTCAAATGAGTACAGGGTACATAGAGCTTAGAGTTACCAGACATTCATCTTTCAGGATAAGAGAAAACCTCCAACGTTAAGTCATATCGGACGATGAATGAAATGATGTACAAATAAGTACATGGTACATAGAGCTTAGAGTTACCAGACATTCATCTTTCAGGATAAGAGAAAACCTCCAACGTTAAGTCATATCGGACGATGAATGAAATGATGTTCAAATAAGTACATGGTACATAGAGCTTAGAGTTACCAGACATTCATCTTTCAGGATAAGAGAAAACCTCCAACGTTAAGTCATATCGGACGATGAATGAAATGATGTTCAAATAAGTACATGGTACATAGAGCTTAGAGTTACCAGACATTCATCTTTCAGGATAAGAGAAAACCTCCAACGTTAAGTCATATCGGACGATGAATGAAATGATGTTCAAATAAGTACATGGTACATAGAGCTTAGAGTTACCAGACATTCATCTTTCAGGATAAGAGAAAACCTTCAACGTTAAGTCATATCGGACGAAGGATGAAATGCTGTTCAAATAAGTACATGGTACATAGAGCTTAGAGTTACCAGACATTCATCTTTCAGGATAAGAGAAAACCTCCAACGTTAAGTCATATCGGACGATGAATGAAATGATGTTCAAATAAGTACATGGTACATAGAGCTTAGAGTTACCAGACATTCATCTTTCAGGATAAGAGAAAACCTCCAACGTTAAGTCATATCGGACGATGAATGAAATGATGTTCAAATAAGTACATGGTACATAGAGCTTAGAGTTACCAGACATTCATCTTTCAGGATAAGAGAAAACCTCCAACGTTAAGTCATATCGGACGATGAATGAAATGATGTTCAAATAAGTACAGGGTACATAGAGCTTAGAGTTACCAGACATTCATCTTTCAGGATAAGAGAAAACCTTCAACGTTAAGTCATATCGGACGATGGATGAAATGATGTTCAAATGAGTACAGGGTACATAGAGCTTAGAGTTACCAGACATTCATCTTTCAGGATAAGAGAAAACCTCCAACGTTAAGTCATATCGGACCATGAATGAAATGATGTTCAAATGAGTACAGGGCACATAGAGCTTAGAGCTACCAGACATTCATCTTTCAGGATAAGAGAAAACCTCCAACGTTAAGTCATATCGGACGATGAATGAAATGATGTTCAAATAAGTACATGGTACATAGAGCTTAGAGTTACCAGACATTCATCTTTCAGGATAAGAGAAAACCTCCAACGTTAAGTCATATCGGACGATGAATGAAATGATGTTCAAATAAGTACATGGTACATAGAGCTTAGAGTTACCAGACATTCATCTTTCAGGATAAGAGAAAACCTCCAACGTTAAGTCATATCGGACGATGAATGAAATGATGTTCAAATAAGTACATGGTACATAGAGCTTAGAGTTACCAGACATTCATCTTTCAAGATAAGGGGAAACCTCCAACGTTAAGTTATATCGGATGGTGAATGAAGTGATTTTGCAATGACTACAGGGTACATAAAGCTTAGAATTACCAGACATTCATCTTTCAGGATAAGGGGAAACCTCCAACGTTAAGTCATATCAGACGATGAATGAAATGATGTTCAAATAAGTACAGGGTACATAGAGCTTAGAGTTTCCAGACATTCATCTTTCAGGATAAGGGAAAACCTCCAACGTTAAGTCATATCGGACGATAAATGAAATGATGTTCAAATAAGTACAGGGTACATAGAGCTTAGAGTTAACAGACATTCATCTTTCAGGATAAGAGAAAACCTCCAACGTTAAGTCATATCGGACGATGAATGAAATGATGTTCAAATGAGTGCAGGGTACATAGAGCTTAGGGTTACCAGAGATTCATCTTTCAGGATAAGGGGAAACCTCCAACGTTAAGTCATATCGGACGATAAATGAAATTATGTTCAAATAAGTACAGGGTACATAGAGCTTAGAGTTATCAGACATTCATCTTTCAGGATAAGAGAAAACCTCCAACGTTAGGCCATATCGGACGATGAATGAAATGATGTTCAAATGAATACAGGGTACATAGAGCTTAGAGTTACCAGACATTCATCTTTCAGGATAAGAGAAAACCCCCAACGTTAAGTCATATCGGACGGTGAATGAAGTGATGTTCAAATGACTACAGGGTACATAAAGCTTAGAATTACCAGACATTCATCTTTCAGGATAAGGGGAAACTTCCAACGTTAAGTTATATCGGACGATGAATGAAATGATGTTCAAATAAATACAGGGTACATAGAGCTTAGAGTTACCAGACATTCATCTTTCAGGATAAGAGAAAACCTCCAACGTTAAGTCATATCGGACGATGAATGAAATGATGTTCAAATAAGTACATGGTACATAGAGCTTAGAGTTACCAGACATTCATCTTTCAGGATAAGAGAAAACCTCCAACGTTAAGTCATATCGGACGATGAATGAAATGATGTTCAAATAAGTACATGGTACATAGAGCTTAGAGTTACCAGACATTCATCTTTCAGGATAAGAGAAAACCTCCAACGTTAAGTCATATCGGACGATGAATGAAATGATGTTCAAATAAGTTCATGGTACATAGAGCTTAGAGTTACCAGACATTCATCTTTCAGGATAAGAGAAAACCTCCAACGTTAAGTCATATCGGACGATGAATGAAATGATGTTCAAATGAGTACAGGGTACATAGAGCTTAGAGTTACCAGACATTCATCTTTCAGGATAAGAGAAAACCTCCAACGTTAAGTCATATCGGACGATGAATGAAATGATGTACAAATAAGTACATGGTACATAGAGCTTAGAGTTACCAGACATTCATCTTTCAGGATAAGAGAAAACCTCCAACGTTAAGTCATATCGGACGATGAATGAAATGATGTTCAAATAAGTACATGGTACATAGAGCTTAGAGTTACCAGACATTCATCTTTCAGGATAAGAGAAAACCTCCAACGTTAAGTCATATCGGACGATGAATGAAATGATGTTCAAATAAGTACATGGTACATAGAGCTTAGAGTTACCAGACATTCATCTTTCAGGATAAGAGAAAACCTCCAACGTTAAGTCATATCGGACGATGAATGAAATGATGTTCAAATAAGTACATGGTACATAGAGCTTAGAGTTACCAGACATTCATCTTTCAGGATAAGAGAAAACCTTCAACGTTAAGTCATATCGGACGATGGATGAAATGATGTTCAAATAAGTACATGGTACATAGAGCTTAGAGTTACCAGACATTCATCTTTCAGGATAAGAGAAAACCTCCAACGTTAAGTCATATCGGACGATGAATGAAATGATGTTCAAATAAGTACATGGTACATAGAGCTTAGAGTTACCACACATTCATCTTTCAGGATAAGAGAAAACCTCCAACGTTAAGTCATATCGGACGATGAATGAAATGATGTTCAAATAAGTACATGGTACATAGAGCTTAGAGTTACCAGACATTCATCTTTCAGGATAAGAGAAAACCTCCAACGTTAAGTCATATCGGACGATGAATGAAATGATGTTCAAATAAGTACAGGGTACATAGAGCTTAGAGTTACCAGACATTCATCTTTCAGGATAAGAGAAAACCTTCAACGTTAAGTCATATCGGACGATGGATGAAATGATGTTCAAATGAGTACAGGGTACATAGAGCTTAGAGTTACCAGACATTCATCTTTCAGGATAAGAGAAAACCTCCAACGTTAAGTCATATCGGACCATGAATGAAATGATGTTCAAATGAGTACAGGGTACATAGAGCTTAGAGCTACCAGACATTCATCTTTCAGGATAAGAGAAAACCTCCAACGTTAAGTCATATCGGACGATGAATGAAATGATGTTCAAATAAGTACATGGTACATAGAGCTTAGAGTTACCAGACATTCATCTTTCAGGATAAGAGAAAACCTCCAACGTTAAGTCATATCGGACGATGAATGAAATGATGTTCAAATAAGTACATGGTACATAGAGCTTAGAGTTACCAGACATTCATCTTTCAGGATAAGAGAAAACCTCCAACGTTAAGTCATATCGGACGATGAATGAAATGATGTTCAAATAAGTACATGGTACATAGAGCTTAGAGTTACCAGACATTCATCTTTCAAGATAAGGGGAAACCTCCAACGTTAAGTTATATCGGATGGTGAATGAAGTGATTTTGCAATGACTACAGGGTACATAAAGCTTAGAATTACCAGACATTCATCTTTCAGGATAAGGGGAAACCTCCAACGTTAAGTCATATCAGACGATGAATGAAATGATGTTCAAATAAGTACAGGGTACATAGAGCTTAGAGTTTCCAGACATTCATCTTTCAGGATAAGGGAAAACCTCCAACGTTAAGTCATATCGGACGATAAATGAAATGATGTTCAAATAAGTACAGGGTACATAGAGCTTAGAGTTATCAGACATTCATCTTTCAGGATAAGAGAAAACCTCCAACGTTAAGTCATATCGGACGATGAATGAAATGATGTTCAAATGAGTGCAGGGTACATAGAGCTTAGAGTTACCAGAGATTCATCTTTCAGGATAAGGGGAAACCTCCAACGTTAAGTCATATCGGACGATAAATGAAATTATGTTCAAATAAGTACAGGGTACATAGAGCTTAGAGTTATCAGACATTCATCTTTCAGGATAAGAGAAAACCTCCAACGTTAGGCCATATCGGACGATGAATGAAATGATGTTCAAATGAGTACAGGGTACATAGAGCTTAGAGTTACCAGACATTCATCTTTCAGGATAAGAGAAAACCCCCAACGTTAAGTCATATCGGACGGTGAATGAAGTGATGTTCAAATGACTACAGGGTACATAAAGCTTAGAATTACCAGACATTCATCTTTCAGGATAAGGGGAAACTTCCAACGTTAAGTCATATCGGACGATGAATGAAATGATGTTCAAATAAGTTCATGGTACATAGAGCTTAGAGTTACCAGACATTCATCTTTCAGGATAAGAGAAAACCTCCAACGTTAAGTCATATCGGACGATGAATGAAATGATGTTCAAATGAGTACAGGGTACATAGAGCTTAGAGTTACCAGACATTCATCTTTCAGGATAAGAGAAAACCTCCAACGTTAAGTCATATCGGACGATGAATGAAATGATGTACAAATAAGTACATGGTACATAGAGCTTAGAGTTACCAGACATTCATCTTTCAGGATAAGAGAAAACCTCCAACGTTAAGTCATATCGGACGATGAATGAAATGATGTTCAAATAAGTACATGGTACATAGAGCTTAGAGTTACCAGACATTCATCTTTCAGGATAAGAGAAAACCTCCAACGTTAAGTCATATCGGACGATGAATGAAATGATGTTCAAATAAGTACATGGTACATAGAGCTTAGAGTTACCAGACATTCATCTTTCAGGATAAGAGAAAACCTCCAACGTTAAGTCATATCGGACGATGAATGAAATGATGTTCAAATAAGTACATGGTACATAGAGCTTAGAGTTACCAGACATTCATCTTTCAGGATAAGAGAAAACCTTCAACGTTAAGTCATATCGGACGATGGATGAAATGATGTTCAAATAAGTACATGGTACATAGAGCTTAGAGTTACCAGACATTCATCTTTCAGGATAAGAGAAAACCTCCAACGTTAAGTCATATCGGACGATGAATGAAATGATGTTCAAATAAGTACATGGTACATAGAGCTTAGAGTTACCACACATTCATCTTTCAGGATAAGAGAAAACCTCCAACGTTAAGTCATATCGGACGATGAATGAAATGATGTTCAAATAAGTACATGGTACATAGAGCTTAGAGTTACCAGACATTCATCTTTCAGGATAAGAGAAAACCTCCAACGTTAAGTCATATCGGACGATGAATGAAATGATGTTCAAATAAGTACAGGGTACATAGAGCTTAGAGTTACCAGACATTCATCTTTCAGGATAAGAGAAAACCTTCAACGTTAAGTCATATCGGACGATGGATGAAATGATGTTCAAATGAGTACAGGGTACATAGAGCTTAGAGTTACCAGACATTCATCTTTCAGGATAAGAGAAAACCTCCAACGTTAAGTCATATCGGACCATGAATGAAATGATGTTCAAATGAGTACAGGGTACATAGAGCTTAGAGCTACCAGACATTCATCTTTCAGGATAAGAGAAAACCTCCAACGTTAAGTCATATCGGACGATGAATGAAATGATGTTCAAATAAGTACATGGTACATAGAGCTTAGAGTTACCAGACATTCATCTTTCAGGATAAGAGAAAACCTCCAACGTTAAGTCATATCGGACGATGAATGAAATGATGTTCAAATAAGTACATGGTACATAGAGCTTAGAGTTACCAGACATTCATCTTTCAGGATAAGAGAAAACCTCCAACGTTAAGTCATATCGGACGATGAATGAAATGATGTTCAAATAAGTACATGGTACATAGAGCTTAGAGTTACCAGACATTCATCTTTCAAGATAAGGGGAAACCTCCAACGTTAAGTTATATCGGATGGTGAATGAAGTGATTTTGCAATGACTACAGGGTACATAAAGCTTAGAATTACCAGACATTCATCTTTCAGGATAAGGGGAAACCTCCAACGTTAAGTCATATCAGACGATGAATGAAATGATGTTCAAATAAGTACAGGGTACATAGAGCTTAGAGTTTCCAGACATTCATCTTTCAGGATAAGGGAAAACCTCCAACGTTAAGTCATATCGGACGATAAATGAAATGATGTTCAAATAAGTACAGGGTACATAGAGCTTAGAGTTATCAGACATTCATCTTTCAGGATAAGAGAAAACCTCCAACGTTAAGTCATATCGGACGATGAATGAAATGATGTTCAAATGAGTGCAGGGTACATAGAGCTTAGAGTTACCAGAGATTCATCTTTCAGGATAAGGGGAAACCTCCAACGTTAAGTCATATCGGACGATAAATGAAATTATGTTCAAATAAGTACAGGGTACATAGAGCTTAGAGTTATCAGACATTCATCTTTCAGGATAAGAGAAAACCTCCAACGTTAGGCCATATCGGACGATGAATGAAATGATGTTCAAATGAGTACAGGGTACATAGAGCTTAGAGTTACCAGACATTCATCTTTCAGGATAAGAGAAAACCCCCAACGTTAAGTCATATCGGACGGTGAATGAAGTGATGTTCAAATGACTACAGGGTACATAAAGCTTAGAATTACCAGACATTCATCTTTCAGGATAAGGGGAAACTTCCAACGTTAAGTTATATCGGACGATGAATGAAATGATGTTCAAATAAATACAGGGTACATAGAGCTTAGAGTTACCAGACATTCATCTTTCAGGATAAGAGAAAACCTTCAACGTTAAGTCATATCGGACGATGGATGAAATGATGTTCAAATAAGTACATGGTACATAGAGCTTAGAGTTACCAGACATTCATCTTTCAGGATAAGAGAAAACCTCCAACGTTAAGTCATATCGGACGATGAATGAAATGATGTTCAAACAAGTACATGGTACATAGAGCTTAGAGTTACCAGACATTCATCTTTCAGGATAAGAGAAAACCTCCAACGTTAAGTCATATCGGACGATGAATGAAATGATGTTCAAATAAGTACATGGTACATAGAGCTTAGAGTTACCAGACATTCATCTTTAAGGATAAGAGAAAACCTCCAACGTTAAGTCATATCGGACGATGAATGAAATGATGTTCAAATAAGTACAGGGTACATAGAGCTTAGAGTTACCAGACATTCATCTTTCAGGATAAGAGAAAACCTTCAACGTTAAGTCATATCGGACGATGGATGAAATGATGTTCAAATGAGTACAGGGTACATAGAGCTTAGAGTTACCAGACATTCATCTTTCAGGATAAGAGAAAACCTCCAACGTTAAGTCATATCGGACGATGAATGAAATGATGTTCAAATGAGTACAGGGTACATAGAGCTTAGAGCTACCAGACATTCATCTTTCAGGATAAGAGAAAACCTCCAACGTTAGGCCATATCGGACGGTGAATGAAGTGATGTTCAAATGACTACAGGGTACATAAAGCTTAGAATTACCAGACATTCATCTTTCAGGATAAGGGGAAACCTCCAACGTTAAGTTATATCGGATGGTGAATGAAGTGATTTTGCAATGACTACAGGGTACATAAAGCTTAGAATTACTAGACATTCATCTTTCAGGATAAGGGGAAACCTCCAACGTTAAGTCATATCAGACGATGAATGAAATGATGTTCAAATAAGTACAGGGTACATAGAGCTTAGAGTTTCCAGACATTCATCTTTCAGGATAAGGGAAAACCTCCAACGTTAAGTCATATCGGACGATAAATGAAATGATGTTCAAATAAGTACAGGGTACATAGAGCTTAGAGTTATCAGACATTCATCTTTCAGGATAAGAGAAAACCTCCAACGTTAAGTCATATCGGACGATGAATGAAATGATGTTCAAATGAGTGCAGGGTACATAGAGCTTAGAGTTACCAGACATTCATCTTTCAGGATAAGGGGAAACCTCCAACGTTAAGTCATATCGGACGATAAATGAAATTATGTTCAAATAAGTACAGGGTACAGAGAGCTTAGAGTTATCAGACATTCATCTTTCAGGATAAGAGAAAACCTCCAACGTTAGGCCATATCGGACGATGAATGAAATGATGTTCAAATGAGTACAGGGTACATAGAGCTTAGAGTTACCAGACATTCATCTTTCAGGATAAGAGAAAACCCCCAACGTTAAGTCATATCGGACGGTGAATGAAGTGATGTTCAAATGACTACAGGGTACATAAAGCTTAGAATTACCAGACATTCATCTTTCAGGATAAGGGGAAACTTCCAACGTTAAGTTATATCGGACGATGAATGAAATGATGTTCAAATAAATACAGGGTACATAGAGCTTAGAGTTACCAGACATTCATCTTTCAGGATAAGGGGAAACCTCCAACGTTAAGTCATATCGGACGATGAATGAAATGATGTTCAAATGAGTACAGGGTACATAGAGCTTAGAGTTACCAGACATTCATCTTTCAGGATAAGAGAAAACCCCCAACGTTAAGTCATATCGGACGATGAATGAAATGATGTTCAAATGAGTACAGGGTACATAGAGCTTAGAGTTACCAGACATTCATCTTTCAGGATAAGAGAAAACCCCCAACGTTAAGTCATATCGGACGATGAATGAAATGATGTTCAAATGAGTACAGGGTACATAGAGCTTAGAGTTACCAGACATTCATCTTTCAGGATAAGAGAAAACCTCCAACGTTAAGTCATATCGGACGATGAATGAAATGATGTTCAAATGAGTACAGGGTACATAGAGCTTAGAGCTACCAGATATTCATCTTTCAGGATAAGAGAAAACCCCCAACGTTAAGTCATATCGGACGATGAATGAAATGATGTTCAAATGAGTACAGGGTACATAGAGCTTAGAGTTACCAGACATTCATCTTTCAGGATAAGAGAAAACCTCCAACGTTAAGTCATATCAGAATGAATGAAATGATGTTCAAATGAGTACAGGGTACATAGAGCTTAGAGTTATCAGACATTCATCTTTCAGGATAAGAGAAAGCCTGTAACATTAAGTCATATCAGACGATGAATGAAATGATGTTCAAATGAGTACAGGGTACATAGAGCTTAGAGTTACCAGACATTCATCTTTCAGGATAAGAGAAAACCTCCAACGTTAAGTCATATCGGACGATGAATGAAATGATGTTCAAATGAGTACAGGGTACATAGAGCTTAGAGTTACCAGACATTCATCTTTCAGGATAAGAGAAAACCTCCAACGTTAAGTCATATCGGACGATGAATGAAATGATGTTCAAATGAGTACAGGGTACATAGAGCTTAGAGTTACCAGACATTCATCTTTCAGGATAAGAGAAAACCTCCAACGTTAAGTCATATCGGACGATGAATGAAATGATGTTCAAATAAGTACATGGTACATAGAGCTTAGAGTTACCAGACATTCATCTTTCAGGATAAGAGAAAACCTCCAACGTTAAGTCATATCGGACGATGAATGAAATGATGTTCAAATAAGTACATGGTACATAGAGCTTAGAGTTACCAGACATTCATCTTTCAGGATAAGAGAAAACCTCCAACGTTAAGTCATATCGGACGATGAATGAAATGATGTTCAAATAAGTACATGGTACATAGAGCTTAGAGTTACCAGACATTCATCTTTCAGGATAAGAGAAAACCTTCAACGTTAAGTCATATCGGACGATGGATGAAATGATGTTCAAATAAGTACATGGTACATAGAGCTTAGAGTTACCAGACATTCATCTTTCAGGATAAGAGAAAACCTCCAACGTTAAGTCATATCGGACGATGAATGAAATGATGTTCAAATAAGTACATGGTACATAGAGCTTAGAGTTACCAGACATTCATCTTTCAGGATAAGAGAAAACCTCCAACGTTAAGTCATATCGGACGATGAATGAAATGATGTTCAAATAAGTACATGGTACATAGAGCTTAGAGTTACCAGACATTCATCTTTCAGGATAAGAGAAAACCTCCAACGTTAAGTCATATCGGACGATGAATGTAGTGATGTTCAAATAAGTACAGGGTACATAGAGCTTAGAGTTACCAGACATTCATCTTTCAGGATAAGAGAAAACCTTCAACGTTAAGTCATATCGGACGATGGATGAAATGATGTTAAAATGAGTACAGGGTACATAGAGCTTAGAGTTACCAGACATTCATCTTTCAGGATAAGAGAAAACCTCCAACGTTAAGTCATATCGGACCATGAATGAAATGATGTTCAAATGAGTACAGGGTACATAGAGCTTAGAGCTACCAGACATTCATCTTTCAGGATAAGAGAAAACCTCCAACGTTAAGTCATATCGGACGATGAATGAAATGATGTTCAAATAAGTACATGGTACATAGAGCTTAGAGTTACCAGACATTCATCTTTCAGGATAAGAGAAAACCTCCAACGTTAAGTCATATCGGACGATGAATGAAATGATGTTCAAATAAGTACATGGTACATAGAGCTTAGAGTTACCAGACATTCATCTTTCAGGATAAGAGAAAACCTCCAACGTTAAGTCATATCGGACGATGAATGAAATGATGTTCAAATAAGTACATGGTACATAGAGCTTAGAGTTACCAGACATTCATCTTTCAAGATAAGGGGAAACCTCCAACGTTAAGTTATATCGGATGGTGAATGAAGTGATTTTGCAATGACTACAGGGTACATAAAGCTTAGAATTACCAGACATTCATCTTTCAGGATAAGGGGAAACCTCCAACGTTAAGTCATATCAGACGATGAATGAAATGATGTTCAAATAAGTACAGGGTACATAGAGCTGAGTTTCCAGACATTCATCTTTCAGGATAAGGGAAAACCTCCAACGTTAAGTCATATCGGACGATAAATGAAATGATGTTCAAATAAGTACAGGGTACATAGAGCTTAGAGTTATCAGACATTCATCTTTCAGGATAAGAGAAAACCTCCAACGTTAAGTCATATCGGACGATGAATGAAATGATGTTCAAATGAGTGCAGGGTACATAGAGCTTAGAGTTACCAGACATTCATCTTTCAGGGTAAGGGGAAACCTCCAACGTTAAGTCATATCGGACGATAAATGAAATTATGTTCAAATAAGTACAGGGTACATAGAACTTAGAGTTATCAGACATTCATCTTTCAGGATAAGAGAAAACCTCCAACGTTAGGCCATATCGGACGATGAATGAAATGATGTTCAAATGAGTACAGGGTACATAGAGCTTAGAGTTACCAGACATTCATCTTTCAGGATAAGAGAAAACCCCCAACGTTAAGTCATATCGGACGGTGAATGAAGTGATGTTCAAATGACTACAGGGTACATAAAGCTTAGAATTACCAGACATTCATCTTTCAGGATAAGGGGAAACTTCCAACGTTAAGTTATATCGGACGATGAATGAAATGATGTTCAAATAAATACAGGGTACATAGAGCTTAGAGTTACCAGACATTCATCTTTCAGGATAAGAGAAAACCTTCAACGTTAAGTCATATCGGACGATGGATGAAATGATGTTCAAATAAGTACATGGTACATAGAGCTTAGAGTTACCAGACATTTATCTTTCAGGATAAGAGAAAACCTCCAACGTTAAGTCATATCGGACGATGAATGAAATGATGTTCAAATAAGTACATGGTACATAGAGCTTAGGGTTACCAGACATTCAACTTTCAGGATAAGAGAAAACCTCCAACGTTAAGTCATATCGGACGATGAATGAAATGATGTTCAAATAAGTTTATGGTACATAGAGCTTAGAGTTACCAGACATTCATCTTTCAGGATAAGAGAAAACCTCCAACGTTAAGTCATATCGGACGATGAATGAAATGATGTTCAAATAAGTACAGGGTACATAGAGCTTAGAGTTACCAGACATTCATCTTTCAGGATAAGAGAAAACCTTCAACGTTAAGTCATATCGGACAATGGATGAAATGATGTTCAAATGAGTACAGGGTACATAGAGCTTAGAGTTACCAGACATTCATCTTTCAGGATAAGAGAAAACCTCCAACGTTAAGTCATATCGGACCATGAATGAAATGATGTTCAAATGAGTACAGGGTACATAGAGCTTAGAGCTACCAGACATTCATCTTTCAGGATAAGAGAAAACCTCCAACGTTAGGCCATATCGGACGGTGAATGAAGTGATGTTCAAATGACTACAGGGTACATAAAGCTTAGAATTACCAGACATTCATCTTTCAGGATAAGGGGAAACCTCCAACGTTAAGTTATATCAGACGATGAATGAAATGATGTTCAAATGAGTACAGGGTACATAGAGCTTAGAGTTACCAGACATTCATCTTTCAGGATAAGAGAAAACCCCCAACGTTAAGTCATATCGGACGGTGAATGAAGTGATGTTCAAATGACTACAGGGTACATAAAGCTTAGAATTACCAGACATTCATCTTTCAGGATAAGGGAAAACTTCCAACGTTAAGTTATATCGCAAGATGAATGAAATGATGTTCAAATAAATACAGGGTACATAGAGCTTAGAGTTACCAGACATTCATCTTTCAGGATAAGGGGAAACCTCCAACGTTAAGTCATATCGGACGATGAATGAAATGATGTTCAAATGAGTACAGGGTACATAGAGCTTAGAGTTACCAGACATTCATCTTTCAGGATAAGAGAAAACCTTCAACGTTAAGTCATATCGGACGATGGATGAAATGATGTTCAAATGAGTACAGGGTACATAGAGCTTAGAGTTACCAGACATTCATCTTTCAGGATAAGAGAAAACCTCCAACGTTAAGTCATATCGGACCATGAATGAAATGATGTTCAAATGAGTACAGGGTACATAGAGCTTAGAGCTACCAGACATAAATCTTTCAGGATAAGAGAAAACCTCCAACGTTAAGTCATATCGGACGATGAATGAAATGATGTTCAAATAAGTACATGGTACATAGAGCTTAGAGTTACCAGACATTCATCTTTCAGGATAAGAGAAAACCTCCAACGTTAAGTCATATCGGACGATGAATGAAATGATGTTCAAATAAGTACATGGTACATAGAGCTTTGAGTCACCAGACATTCATCTTTCAGGATAAGAGAAAACCTCCCACGTTTAGTCATATCGGACGATAAATGAAATGATGTTCAAATAAGTACATGGTACATAGAGCTTAGAGTTACCAGACATTCATCTTTCAAGATAAGGGGAAACCTCCAACGTTAAGTTATATCGGATGGTGAATGAAGTGATTTTGCAATGACTACAGGGTACATAAAGCTTAGAATTACCAGACATTCATCTTTCAGGATAAGGGGAAACCTCCAACGTTAAGTCATATCAGACGATGAATGAAATGATGTTCAAATAAGTACAGGGTACATAGAGCTTAGAGTTTCCAGACATTCATCTTTCAGGATAAGGGAAAACCTCCAACGTTAAGTCATATCGGACGATAAATGAAATGATGTTCAAATAAGTACAGGGTACATAGAGCTTAGAGTTATCAGACATTCATCTTTCAGGATAAGAGAAAACCTCCAACGTTAAGTCATATCGGACGATGAATGAAATGATGTTCAAATGAGTGCAGGGTACATAGAGCTTAGAGTTACCAGACATTCATCTTTCAGGATAAGGGGAAACCTCCAACGTTAAGTCATATCGGACGATAAATGAAATTATGTTCAAATAAGTACAGGGTACATAGAGCTTAGAGTTATCAGACATTCATCTTTCAGGATAAGAGAAAACCTCCAACGTTAGGCCATATCGGACGATGAATGAAATGATGTTCAAATGAGTACAGGGTACATAGAGCTTAGAGTTACCAGACATTCATCTTTCAGGATAAGAGAAAACCCCCAACGTTAAGTCATATCGGACGGTGAATGAAGTGATGTTCAAATGACTACAGGGTACATAAAGCTTAGAATTACCAGACATTCATCTTTCAGGATAAGGGGAAACTTCCAACGTTAAGTTATATCGGACGATGAATGAAATGATATTCAAATAAATACAGGGTACATAGAGCTTAGAGTTACCAGACATTCATCCTTCAGGATAAGAGAAAACCTTCAACGTTAAGTCATATCGGACGATGGATGAAATGATGTTCAAATAAGTACATGGTACATAGAGCTTAGAGTTACCAGACATTCATCTTTCAGGATAAGAGAAAACCTCCAACGTTAAGTCATATCGGACGATGAATGAAATGATGTTCAAATAAGTACAGGGTACATAGAGCTTAGAGTTACCAGACATTCATCTTTCAGGATAAGAGAAAACCTTCAACGTTAAGTCATATCGGACGATGGATGAAATGATGTTCAAATGAGTACAGGGTACATAGAGCTTAGAGTTACCAGACATTCATCTTTCAGGATAAGAGAAAACCTCCAACGTTAAGTCATATCGGACCATGAATGAAATGATGTTCAAATGAGTACAGGGTACATAGAGCTTAGAGCTACCAGACATTCATCTTTCAGGATAAGAGAAAACCTCCAACGTTAGGCCATATCGGACGGTGAATGAAGTGATGTTCAAATGACTACAGGGTACATAAAGCTTAGAATTACCAGACATTCATTTCAGGATAAGGGGAAACCTCCAACGTTAAGTTATATCGGATGGTGAATGAAGTGATTTTGCAATGACTACAGGGTACATAAAGCTTAGAATTACCAGACATTCATCTTTCAGGATAAGGGGAAACCTCCAACGTTAAGTCATATCAGACGATGAATGAAATGATGTTCAGATAAGTACAGGGTACATAGAGCTTAGAGTTTCCAGACATTCATCTTTCAGGATAAGGGAAAACCTCCAACGTTAAGTCATATCGGACGATAAATGAAATGATGTTCAAATAAGTACAGGGTACATAGAGCTTAGAGTTATCAGACATTCATCTTTCAGGATAAGAGAAAACCTCCAACGTTAAGTCATATCGGACGATGAATGAAATGATGTTCAAATGAGTGCAGGGTACATAGAGCTTAGAGTTACCAGACATTCATCTTTCAGGATAAGGGGAAACCTCCAACGTTAAGTCATATCGGACGATAAATGAAATTATGTTCAAATAAGTACAGGGTACAGAGAGCTTAGAGTTATCAGACATTCATCTTTCAGGATAAGAGAAAACCTCCAACGTTAGGCCATATCGGACGATGAATGAAATGATGTTCAAATGAGTACAGGGTACATAGAGCTTAGAGTTACCAGACATTCATCTTTCAGGATAAGAGAAAACCCCCAACGTTAAGTCATATCGGACGATAAATGAAATGATGTTCAAATGAGTACAGGGTACATAGAGCTTAGAGTTACCAGACATTCATCTTTCAGGATAAGGGGAAACTTCCAACGTTAAGTTATATCGCAAGATGAATGAAATGATGTTCAAATAAATACAGGGTACATAGAGCTTAGAGTTACCAGACATTCATCTTTCAGGATAAGGGGAAACCTCCAACGTTAAGTCATATCGGACGATGAATGAAATGATGTTCAAATGAGTACAGGGTACATAGAGCTTAGAGTTACCAGACATTCATCTTTCAGGATAAGAGAAAACCCCCAACGTTAAGTCATATCGGACGATGAATGAAATGATGTTCAAATGAGTACAGGGTACATAGAGCTTAGAGTTACCAGACATTCATCTTTCAGGATAAGAGAAAACCCCCAACGTTAAGTCATATCGGACGATGAATGAAATGATGTTCAAATGAGTACAGGGTACATAGAGCTTAGAGTTACCAGACATTCATCTTTCAGGATAAGAGAAAACCTCCAACGTTAAGTCATATCGGACGATGAATGAAATGATGTTCAAATGAGTACAGGGTACATAGAGCTTAGAGCTACCAGACATTCATCTTTCAGGATAAGAGAAAACCCCCAACGTTAAGTCATATCGGACGATGAATGAAATGATGTTCAAATGAGTACAGGGTACATAGAGCTTAGAGTTACCAGACATTCATCTTTCAGGATAAGAGAAAACCTCCAACGTTAAGTCATATCAGAATGAATGAAATGATGTTCAAATGAGTACAGGGTACATAGAGCTTAGAGTTATCAGACATTCATCTTTCAGGATAAGAGAAAGCCTGTAACATTAAGTCATATCAGGCGATGAATGTAATGATGTTCAAATGAGTACAGGGTACATAGAGCTTAGAGTTACCAGACATTCATCTTTCAGGATAAGAGAAAACCTCCAACGTTAAGTCATATCGGACGATGAATGAAATGATGTTCAAATGAGTACAGGGTACATAGAGCTTAGAGTTACCAGACATTCATCTTTCAGGATAAGAGAAAACCTCCAACGTTAAGTCATATCGGACGATGAATGAAATGATGTTCAAATGAGTACAGGGTACATAGAGCTTAGAGTTACCAGACATTCATCTTTCAGGATAAGAGAAAACCTCCAACGTTAAGTCATATCAGACGATGAATGAAATGATGTTCAAATGAGTACAGGGTATATAGAGCTTAGAGTTACCAGACATTCATCTTTCAGGATAAGAGAAAACCTCCAACGTTAAGTCATATCAGACGATGAATGAAATGATGTTCAAATAAGTACAGGGTACATAGAGCTTAGAGTTACCAGACATTCATCTTTCAGGATAAGAGAAAACTCCCAACGTTAAGTCATATCGGACGATGAATGAAATGATGTTCAAATGAGTACAGGGTACATAGAGCTTAGAGTTACCAGACATTCATCTTTCAGGATAAGAGAAAACCTCCAACGTTAAGTCATATCGGACGATGAATGAAATGATGTTCAAATAAGTACAGCGTACATGGAGCTTACAGTTACCAGACATTGATCTTCCAGGTGAAGGGTAAACCCCGGAAAAAGACTTCTCACCGCGGCCGACACGCTTGCACTTACAATAAAAAAGGGGACATTCTGGTTGATATTGGTGATTCAGCACAGACAGCCTCACGCTGAACTCGAATTTTAGTTCTTTTTATAATTAGACTGACATCGTAATTGAGCTGTTCAGACAGTAAAGCGGAACTATCTCATATCACGTGATTTATTCCAAGAGGGGAGGATATTCGGATCTCTGATAAATCAGAGGGAAGCGCGCTAGTAGCAAACTCTACTCCAACGAATAAGGGATATACCGTTTACTCTTATATACCTGCAGTGCATCACAGACGACTGCTGGTCTAATTGTTGTAGGATTTGTGTATTGTATGTCGTTATATGCATTGTTGCCATATCGTTAGGACATTGCAGTAGAACGTCTGTAACCCAATCCGTTACTCCTAGGGAAATACAATCAATAGTCAAATGTTTTAATGGGTGTCGCTATCTATTGGCGGGAAAATTTTGTATACATGTGAAGCATTAACCCTGAATACGATACTTAACATTTAAAATGAATTTACCTTTTACTGTGCAATTTACTTTGTAATCTCAATCTGAAAGATGGCTAAAACAATAGCCAGCATGCAGAACCATACTCATTTGTTTATATCACCTATAGTGACTCACATCTCGATAACAGTTTGACCAGAAATACTTTCAAATAAAGCAATATGTATTACAGATACCCTTATTTCATTACTGTAGCTAAAATATTACTTAAACTTTAAGGGTATGTATGACTGAAATTTCATGAAAATCGTGAAAATAACGACTTTTCTTATTTTAATTCTATAAAATAATTTAGACATTCCCGAATGTGAAAAATGCATAATTTGCCTCCGGACGCCATTTTTAAATGCTTATTTAGATGTCGGTGGCCTTTAAACTCTGTCAGAGTCACGCCCTCTTTTGCCTACATCCACATTCTTTGTCTGTTTTCCGTTCTTAAATTTTCAATTCAAGAAAAGAAAAATAAGGCTTTCAGACAAAATAGTTCCTAAAATGTTGCCAATATATCAGAGGCTGGCTTCTACAACATTACTAGAGAGGTGCAAAACAGGAAAAACACAGAATGCCAATGAATCTTTGCATCATGTCATATGGAATAAGTGCCCAAAGGAAGTTTTCATATCAAAACAAAAATTGGATCTTGCTGTTATTAAAAGCATCAGTGAGTTTAACATGGGTAGTCTTAAGTCATTGGAGCTGCAACAAAATATCAGAGGTGAAAGTGTAGTAGACTCAGCAAGGAAAACTTCAGTGCAGCGAGATCAGACTCGTATCCTGCAAAGCAAGAAGCGAAGTCGTGCAGAAGAAAAGCAACATCTAAAGAAGAAAAAGGTGGAAAAAGCAGCAACAGAGGAGAGGAAAAAGAAATCTGAGGGTCCAACCTATCAGCCTGGTGGATTTTAATGTGAGTTATGCAATCAAATCTTTAATCGCTGTTTTCTCAATGTTCATATTTTCAGCATTTTTCTTCCTGTAAAATGCTCCTTGCGATGCAGTTTTTGTACTACATTCATGAAATTTCCTACACAGGTTCAGAATATCATGAGGAATGGAAATTGCCCTAGGTTTTATTGTGAAATGTATATAAGCATATATTTTTAATTTTCAAACACAAAACTTACAGTTTTTTAGACAAAAAAAAAGAATATTTAAAATTAAAAAATTTTTGTGACCTAAACTAAAGGAGACACAGAAAAACCCAGAGCAATTTCAAAAAGTATGTGTATTATGAACATAGGGTTAAAATATTAGACCAAAATTCAAAATATTTTGTCGCAAGGGACTTTTTTAGTGACGTAACAAAAAACATACAAAATGTATCATAATTTCTAAACTGCTGGAGAAAAATGTTTTAAATTTAGGTTGTAACATGTTTACAATATACTACACCTATGGTGTAAATTTGTAAAAGCTAGCATTATTAGTTCAGAATTTGAAAATTTCAGTCATACATACCCTTAAGTAAAGTAATACAACACACAAAACTCACCTGCGGCCTGCGCCATCTGCCCATTAACTGCAATCAGAATCACTAGAACAGCCCATGTCAACAACATCTTGCCTTCTTCGCTGTCAAACAAATGAAGCTAGATTTGGCGTCGTTTGTCTTTAAAAAGTACTCCCCGAAATGTACATGAAACAGGAAACCGCAAAATTCAAGCAGCACAAAATCGATACAAGTTTGTTTTTATCAGTTTAAAAAGAGAAACTTCCTTTGGATTTGTAGTTAAGAAAGATAACAATTATGTTTGGCAGAAAATGTATATTTTTCCTTGCTGTTAGGGTGTTAAAATGTCATTCCATCGAATCCTTTCAAATATTTTCAGTTTTTCTACAACAGTCGTTCTACTAGGAGTATTGTATTCCACCCAAAACTTCTGTACGTGTTTTGGGCCTCTAAATCCAAGAAAAGCATTTTCAGACAGTTTCTTGTAAAATAATCAAACTGTGGAATAACTCAGGAAGGAAAATAAACGGACAAAGATCAACATTTGGAAATTTAATTGTGTTCCATAGATTCGATACATACCTCAAACTATACCTTACATTAAATAATTTTTAAAAACCTCATATATTAAAACATTTATGTGACAAACAAAATATCACATATACCTAAAGATCGCTAAAATGATTCTGATTAAAACATACGAATGTCCATTCCTGTATTTTCTAAGAATATCCTCTTAATTCTGGATGACTTCAAGATAGACAAAATATTACTATAAAAAACACGTAAATGTCGTTAAAACACACAATTATTCCCATATTTCTTTTACTCAAATATCTGAGAGATATTCCTTATTATGTTTGAATTTTCGAATACTTAGGTATATTGATCAGTCAGTAGGGAAGTCAATTATTCATTTGTCATCTGTTGCACATACAAAGAGAATGTAATTTCAGAGCCCTCACTAATTTTAAAGATACTTAAAGTCTACTGTATTCCCTTGTAACTACAATAAGATAATGTTTATCTTGAAGTAGATAGAGCAATAAGTGTTTGTACAAGAGTAGAAAAAGTCATGTATATAAAACATTTGACTATCACTTAAAGTCTACTGTATTCCCTTGTAACTACAATAAGATAATGTTTATCTTGAAGTAGATAGAGCAATAAGTGTTTGTACAAGAGTAGAGAAAGTCATGTATATAAAACATTTGACTATCACTTAAAGTCTACTGTATTCCCTTGGAACTACAATAAGATAATGTTTATCTTGAAATAGATAGAGCAATAAGTGTTTGTACAAGAGTAGAGAAAGTCATGTATATAAAACATTTGACTATCACTTAAAGTCTACTGTATTCCCTTGTAACTGCAATAAGATAATGTTTATCTTGAAGTAGATAGAGCAATAAGTGTTTATACAAGAGTAGAGAAAGTCATGTATATAAAACATTTGACTATCACTTAAAGTCTACTGTATTTCCTTGGAACTACAATAAGATAATGTTTATCTTGAAATAGATAGAGCAATAAGTGTTTGTACAAGAGTAAAGAAAGTCATGTATATAAAACATTTGACTATCACTTAAAGTCTCCTGTATTCCCTTGTAACTACAATAAGATAATGTGTATCTTGAAGTAGACGGAGCAATAAGTGTTTGTACAAGAGTAGAGAAAGTCATGTATATAAAACATTTGACTATCACTTAAAGTCTACTGTATTCCCTTGTAACTACAATAAGATAATGTGTATCTTGGAGCAGATAGGGCAATAAGTGTTTGTACAAGAGTAGAGAAAGTCATGTATATAAAACATTTGACTATCACTTAAAGTCTACTTTATTCCCTTGTAACTACAATAAGATAATGTGTATCTTGGAGCAGATAGGGCAATAAGTGTTTGTACAAGAGTAGAGAAAGTCATGTATATAAAACATTTGACTATCACTTAAAGTCTCCTGTATTCCCTTGTAACTACAATAAGATAATGTGTATCTTGAAGTAGACGGAGCAATAAGTGTTTGTACAAGAGTAGAGAAAGTCATGTATATAAAACATTTGACTATCACTTAAAGTCTACTGTATTCCCTTGTAACTACAATAAGATAATGTGTATCTTGGAGCAGATAGGGCAATAAGTGTTTGTACAAGAGTAGAGAAAGTCATGTATATAAAACATTTGCCTATCACTTAAAGTCTATTGTATTCCCTTGTAACTACAATAAGATAATTGTATCTTGAAGTAGAGGAACAGGATTGTTTATTATGAGTCCTGCAAGTAGGTAAATGTGTGTGAATCAGTCGCTACCAGTGTGTGTGTGTGTGTGTGTGTGTGTGTGAGAGAGAGAGAGAGAGAGAGAGAGAGAGAGAGAGAGAGAGAGAGAGAGAGAGAGAGAGAATATAAACGTCAATCAGTTTCAGCAGCAAGTCAGGGTAACAAAGTAAGCGCCATTTTCACGAGTGTAGCTAGCAAATGTTTGCAAACCATTAAACCTTGGAGAGATTCCAGCATTTGCTCAGCCACTCTCAACCTGTATACAAATGTATTTACTTTAGTGGATTGATACATGAAAAAAACGGAAGTGTTGCACATACTCTAACCTAACTTTACATCAACAGTCACAGTTCAGCAAATAGGTTAGTACAACGACAAAAATTGTAACAGATTTACTATTTACTTTACCCAGCACCGGTCTATGGTAGATAGGCAAAAGTTGATATTGTCATTTTACCGGAAGTAATACACTATTGCAGCACATTGAGACATTCGTAATATGGCGTCACTGTATTTATGTTTGTGAGTGTAACTCAAATGTACCCATTAATGCACACATTTTCGATTTCTCATTTATTAATGTAGCTTTTATTTAAAATATTTACATGACAAAACTTAATACATAGGATCTTTCAAAAGTCACTTCAGACTTTAAACCGTAATAGATATACATTAAATTTGAGATACAAAAATAAAATACTAAACAAGTCACATTCTGCACAAACAATGGAGTTTTATAGAACATTGAGTACACAGTCTCCATTTTCTTGTTTAACACATGCACAACATTTTGTAAATAACATCTTGGAATATTACAAATTTCTTGTGAGATAGGATCGTTCTATTGTTGTCGGGCTGTGTAGATATGGACCAGAGCACCATCTTGCATGCACATGTTTTTCCATAACTTAATTCCCCAATCCCATAATAACAGTTTCTTAGCATGCCGTAGTACCGCTCAAAATTTACTTTAAGTCTCATTCCACTGTTATCTTCTTCGAAGAAATACATAGGTGGTCTGAAACGTTTCTAACCTAATAAAGATACAAGCCATTTTTTCAGAATTTTTTTCAACATAGTCTCCTTGTAACTGTACACACTTCTCCCAGCGATGTTCCCATCTCTGTAACACGTCCAAATAGTACTCGGCGTTTTTCAACATAGCCTCCTTGTAACTCTACGCACTTCTCCCTGCGATGTTCCCATCTCTGTAACCCGTCCAAATAGTACTCGACTTTTTTCAACATAGTCTCCTTGTAACTGTACACACTTCTCCCTGCGATGTTCCCATCTCTGTAACCCGTCCAAATAGTACTCGACTTTTTTCAACATAGTCTCCTTGTAACTGTACACAATTCTCCCAGCGATGTTCCCATCTCTGTAACACGTCCAAATAGTACTCGGCGTTTTTCAACATAGTCTCCATGTAACTCTACATACTTCTCCCAGCGATGTTCTCATCTCTGTAACCCGTCTAAATAGTACTCGGCGTTTTTCAACATAGTCTCCTTGTAACTGTACACACTTCTCCCAGTGATGCTCCCATCTATGTAACCCGTCCAAATAGTACTCGACGTTTTTCAACATAGTCTCCATGTAACTCTACATACTTCTCCCAGCGATGTTCTCATCTCTGTAACCCGTCCAAATAGTACTCGACGTTTTTCAACATAGTCTCCATGTAACTGTACACACTTCTCCCA
>CM060947.1:268110557-268157019 GCA_030765055.1 Mantis religiosa
ATCTCTCGTATTTTCTGAAGAGTCGTTTGATATCAAATTTTGCAACTATCGTGAGATCGAAGTATTGCAAGTATCGAGAACCCCGCCCCCCAAAAGTAGTACATAAATGTAAATCTCATTAAAGCATACTGTATATTTGACTTAATTTTTGCGTAACATTAGCTATGTCCGAGATATCCATCATTATTAGCTTAAATTGTTACTATTTTTGTCATTTTCTTAAACTACTGTCTTTGTCAATTGTTTTTAGAATGTCATAGAAAGAACATAGAAATGCAAGGCTAGAATATACCAATTAGCTTTTAATATTCAGATTACACGGGGCAACAAAAAATAATTTTTAAATGTTTCGATCACTTCATGAGGCAATTTCTACTAATTTTGGGTTGAGAAAAACAAATATAACAATGAAAAACATTTTATTAGCTCTAGTTTCTATGATATACACAAGGTGGAAGTATTATATATTAACGGATTGAGAGAAAAGGATACATTTAATTACATAGATGCTAACAACAATGAAAGAGCATTTGATTTTTTAAACTGGTAATTACGTGCTAAGAGTTCTAAATTGCTGGTAAAATACTTCGCAGATAGTCGTGTCTGAAGAGAATCATGACTTCGTCGTCTTTTACCTTGCCTCTTGTGATGGAGTTCCACAGACCAACAGTAATCCACAAACATTACTTCATTCCAACGACCCTGATATCTTTGTCCCATAACAGAAATGTCCTGATGGAATCTCTCCCCATGTCCATCACTAACAGCTCCACAACTAGGAGGGAAAAAGTCTTGGTGCGAGTGGAGAAAATGGATCTTAAGGGACATGTTGCATCCAAGGTTACGGTATTTTTGCAGGAGCACTGTCACCAAATGCTTGTAGTTTTCATCTCTTTTGTTTCATAAAAATCCATGAACAACACCCTTGAAGGCTTCCCAAGCTTCCTTTTCTTTCCCCTCCAAAATTTGGACAAATGCAGGAACCTTTACAAGTTCTCTTATTTGTGGTCCGACAAAAATGCCTTCCTTAACTTTTGCATCACTTAATTTCCAAAATATCTGATTGTGTTTTGCTATTTGACAGGTGTGCCAACTACCAAAAAATCCCCCAAATTTAAAATCTTCACTCTAAAAACTGAAATGTCACTTTATCTTCAAAACAAGAGCTAATCTATCAATTTTAAGGTAACTTTTTAATTCAGCAGATGGAAATACATGTAAATTCACTATTTTTAAGCCCGAAAAATGTTTATTGTTTCCCAGGTTTATCGACTCGCTTTCTGTACACCCCTTGTACCTACTACAGTTTACTTCCATCAATATGAAAGACAGAAAAATACCCTTAGGATAACTACATAAAAATAGAGCATAGTGAGTGAGGAAAGTCATGTGACTGTAAAGCATCATTTTCTTCCACATAAGTTTAATTACACATTTCATTGTGGGTACAAATGATAAAAGATAATGAAATCTTTATACGAGGTTGGTCTGAAAAGTTACCGACCTCAACATCAAGATGGCAGCACTCATAAATAAAAGTTAATGAATTGTTGATGTGTTGACAGTCACTCACCAACTTTTCAGCCATTTTCGACGCTCAGTTGTTATGTAAAAGTCGTTTATGTGAGTTGATGTGAGTGTTTTTATAAAAACGGACAAAATCCAGTATCGAACTGTCATTAAATATTTGTTTTTGAAAGGCAATACGCCTACACAACTCAAAGATGACTTGGATTCTGTGTATGGGGAATCTGCATCATTATTTACCACAGTAACATTTTGGGCAGCTGAATGTAAACGTGGCCGTAAGAGCTTGGGAGACGATGAACGTTCGGGACGTCCAAAAACTGCAACTATAAACCAAAACATGGCCAAAGTTCACCAAATGGTGCTAGACGACCGCCGAATTAAAGTGAGAGAGATAGCAGAGCCTATGAACATGTCAAAAGAACGTGCTTGTCACATATTAAATCAACATTTAGGCATGAGAAAGATGTCCACGCGTTGGGTGTCACGTTTGCTCACGTTAGACCAAAAACATGTTTGAATGAACATTTCTAACGCTCTGTTGGCGCAGTTTAGACCCAATAAATCCGAGTTTTGGCGCCAATTAATTCCTGTAGATGAAATTTGGATACACCATTACACGCCCGAACAAAAATAAAGTCCAAACAGTGGACAGTAAAGGGGAAATGGGCTCCAAAAATACCAAAATCTTTTTTTTTTCGGTTGGGAAAGTGATGGTGACTGTTTTTTGGGATAGTCATGGAGTTACTTTAATCAATTATCTTCAAAAAGGAAAAACCATTACAGGAGCATACTACGCATCATTACTTGACAAGCAAAAGGCAGAACTTGCGGGTTAACGGCCTCATTTGCAGAAGAAAAAATACTGTTTCACCAAGTCAAAGCACCAACTCACTCCTCAGCGGTTGCAATGGTAAAAATCCACGAATTACGGTTTGAACTGCTTGACTCACCAGATCTAGGTCCAAGCGACTACTTTTTGTTCCCTCATCTGAAAATTGCGCTCGGAGGACAGAGATTTTCGTCAAATGAAGAGGCAATCACCTTCGTGAACAATTATTTTGCAGAGAAAAACGCCGAGTACTATTTGGACGGGTGACAGAGATGGAAACATCGCTGGGAGAAGTGTGTACAGTTACAGGGAGACTATGTTGAAAAACGTCGAGTACTATTTGGACGGGTTACAGAAATGGGAACATCGCTGGGAGAAGTGTGTAGAGTTACCAGGAGACTATGTTGAAAAACGCCGAGTACTATTTGGACGGGTTACAGAGATGGGAACATCGCTGGGAGAAGTGTGTACAGTTACAAGGAGACTATGTTGAAAAACGCCGAGTACTATTTGGACGGGTTACAGAGATGGGAACATCGCTGGGAGAAGTGTGTAGAGTTACAGGGAGACTATGTTGAAAAACGTCGAGTACTATTTGGACGGGTTACAGAGATGGGAACATCGCTGGGAGAAGTGTGTAGAGTTACCAGGAGACTATGTTGAAAAACGCCGAGTACTATTTGGACGGGTTACAGAGATGGGAACATCGCTGGGAGAAGTGTGTACAGTTACAAGGAGACTATGTTGATAAACGCCGAGTACTACTTGGACGGGTTACAGAGATGGGAACATCGCTGGGACAAGTGTGTACAGTTACAAGGAGACTATGTTGAAAAACGCCGAGTACTATTTGGACGGGTTACAGAGATGGGAACATCGCTGGGAGACGTGTGTACAGTTACAAAGAGACTATGTTGAAAAACGTCCAGTACTATTTGGACGGGTTACAGAGATGGGAATATCGCTGGTAGAAGTGTGTACAGTTACAGGGAGACCATGTTAAAAAACGTCCAGTACTATTTGGACGGGTTACAGAGATGGGAACATCGCTGGGAGAAGTGTGTACAGTTACAAGGAGACTATGTTGAAAAACGCCGAGTTTTATTTGGACGGGTTACAGAGATGGGAACATCGCTGGGAGAAGTGTGTACAGTTACAAGGAGACTATGTTGAAAAACGCCGAGTACTATTTGGACGGGTTACAGAGATGGGAACATCACTGGGAGAAGTGTGTACAGTTACAAGGAGACTATGTTGAAAAACGCCGAGTACTATTTGGACGGGTTACAGAGATGGGAACATCGCTGGGAGAAGTGTGTACAGTTACAAGGAGACTATGTTGAAAAACGTCCAGTACTATTTGGACGGGTTACAGAGATGGGAACATCACTGGGAGAAGTGTGTACAGTTACAAGGAGACTATGTTGAAAAACGCCGAGTACTATTTGGACGGGTTACAGAGATGGGAACATCGCTGGGAGAAGTGTGTACAGTTACAAGGAGACTATGTTGAAAAACGTCCAGTACTATTTGGACGGGTTACAGAGATGGGAACATCACTGGGAGAAGTGTGTACAGTTACAAGGAGACTATGTTGAAAAACGCCGAGTACTATTTGGACGGGTTACAGAGATGGGAACATCGCTGGGAGAAGTGTGTACAGTTACTAGGAGACTATGTTGATAAACGCCGAGTACTATTTGGACGGGTTACAGAGATGAGAACATCGCTGGGAGAAGTGTGTAGAGTTACAAGGAGACTATGTTGAAAAACGTCGAGTACTATTTGGACGGGTTACAGAGATGAGAACATCGTTGGGAGAAGTGTGTACAGTTACAAGGAGACTATGTTGATAAACGCCGAGTACTATTTGGACGGGTTACAGAGATGAGAACATCGCTGGGAGAAGTGTGTAGAGTTACAAGGAGACTATGTTGAAAAACGCCGAGTACTATTTGGACGGGTTACAGAGATGGGAACATCGCTGGGAGAAGTGTGTACAGTTACAAGGAGACTATGTTGATAAACGCCGAGTACTACTTGGACGGGTTACAGAGATGGGAACATCGCTAGGAGAAGTGTGTACAGTTACAAGGAGACTATGTTGAAAAACGCCGAGTACTACTTGGACGGGTTACAGAGATGGGAACATCGCTGGGAGAAGTGTGTAGAGTTACAAGGAGACTATGTTGATAAACGCCGAGTAATATTTGGACGGGTTACAGAGATTGGAGCATCGCTGTGAGAGGTGTGTAGTGTTACAAGGAGATTATGTTGAAAAACGCCGAGTACTATTTGGACGGGTTACAGAGATGAGAGCATCGCTGGCAGAAGTGTGTAGAGTTACAAGGAGGCTATGTTGAAAAATAAAAAATAAACATTTCTGAAAAAAATGTCTTTATCTTTATTAGGTTGGAAGTTTTTCAGGACACCAATGTAGATCTCTGTATGCTGACCCTAAAATTCTATACTCTTTGCACGACATTACGGTAAACAAGAGAATGGTGACCAAGTGCTTCAAAAGATACAAAGTAATGCAAAACTCGGACCAACATGTCTTTAAACAACATAATTTTTTGTAAATGGTGTGCTTTAATGAGAAACGTACTTTTCGGTAGTAGGATTTTTATATCTTATGGTTTTCGGTGTATTCACAATAATGCAACATTAATTCGCAACCTAAACTGACTGTAGGTGGTTATGAGTTTATTGGTAAAGAACTAGAGCTGTCTATCTTTTCAGTCATCTAAATAACTTAAATGAATTGTGTCAAACAAAATGTTTTCGTGCATATTTGAAGACATACAAAGGAGGCATGAATCACATTAAAAAAGTAAAAGAAACCCATCGACATCGAATGTTTGAGTGTATATTTGTACTGAATGATTGGGAACAATCCCTTTTGTGCCAAACTGCTACATGCTTATAAACTGTCATTTACCGCCTTCGTTCTAAGCGGAGAACACAACTCTGCGTAGGAACTGATGGCTGAGTCATAAACGACTATCACTGACAAAAATATATTCCACATCATCAATAACAGAATCATGAATGCAACAAAATTCTCTTCCATTTCTTGTTCCAACAAGAATACGGACGGTTTTACTAAGTCTGAGAATGACATGCTTAATAAATCCACTTTTAACACACGTGTGACATTTAATATTTTATACAGCCCTAAAATTTCAAAAATAACAATAAAATAATACTATTTTGATTCCAGGGTTATGTGCATCATGATAAATTGCTTTTAACGTGAGATCAAAACACGAGAATATAAATGTTTTGTTGCACTCAATTCAGCAATTATATGCAGTATCACATAGTTTACTGCACTTTTTCTGTAGCAATTCCAGTGTTACCGTTTCAGAGATTTGGTCACATTTGCACCTAACGCCATTTTATCGTTTATACAGATCACAGATAAAAGAATAACGATTCAGATCAAATTCAAGGCTACCAACACATGACTGGACAACGTATTGTGGTAAATTGATGTATGACAACTTCAATAATTGTGAACAGATAAAGTGACTGTCATAAAAGGTTGATAAACATAATGAAGTGTTAAAGCTAATCAAACCTTGTCTATTAAAAGTTGGTAACAATAGAATGGCATAAGTGTGCAACTTAATCTGCTTTTATTTGCAGTTAACGTTTAAATGCAAATGCATATATTCTTATCTCTCTTGTCAAAATGTATGTTCACTTGTTGTATATGAAGGTATATCTGAATTCGGCTCAAGTGCGGTGATCATACATCAAATTCAGTTTAATTTAAACTTGATTGAAGGAAGTATTCCAAAATATTCTACCGTTAATCACATTACAAATGAAATTCCAAAACAAATGCCTGCAGTTTCACAAACATTCTGTTGTAATGATTCGTAAACATTTAGTTGTCAGATTTCTGGTTTTTCTTTGAGTTTTATACATAACATTACACACACATTCACCCTCTAGAAAGGATAACCCACCTTTCCAGTCAGGAATCGAACCCAGCATCCCGATGAAGGTTTTATTTTTGTGTAATCATGTCGTAAGTAAACATGAGCGACAGATCTAGGTTATAAAAGTATTAAAAACACTCTGAATCCTTACCTCGTATTACTTTCTCTAGCCCAAAACGTTTATTAGTGGAGTATGCAAACTATTCTTACAAATGCTTGTTTCCCTATCTCCTTTATCTTAATCGAGACAAACATTTACAGAAATAACTGCACACATTTAAGATTCCGTTACAGATAGAAAGGGAGTGGCGATGCTCAAATGTTAACATCTGAACGTTACACGTTGATGCTAAAATTACATACTCTTTGCATGCATTTGCTTAGAACAGTTGAATGTTGACAGGGTTTTAAAGAAATGAAAGTATTGAACAAAGTCAAATATAAAAACGATAAATATATTTTTATACACGGTGTTCATTTTTATCTGTAATTTTACCGCGAAAAATTTGACGTCATCAATAGCATTGCTGATGGAGCTAGTTTATATACGATTTCCCTAGCGGCTTACGATACGATAACTGCTTTAAAAAAACAATATACTGCATTGCAATGCACTGCAAAGCTAATTATACAGCCATAAACGTATACCATGAAGAATATACGAAATGATAACACTTATTTCACAACGAACATCTGTTTTTCTGTTATAGTAGACATATATTCATATTGTAAATCTGTCAAATAAAATAGAAATATTTCAATTTGATCTCAATTCTTTTCTATCACTCACAGTTTCCTCACAATGTAACTTCATTACAAACCAGAAAATTAGCAGAACATGTTCTAGGAATGAAAAATAAATTAGGTAGTGTTACAATATGTACAAAGCTTTTATCCAAGTCTAAACAAAAAAATATCTCTAGTACATAGTCTTATGTGTCCATTTTCTTATATTTTCTTTCTCTCTTCCCCTTAAACACTGTCTGTATTGCGAGAAGGTATACTTGAGGCATTTCTGTCATAACATTATTTATTACTTCTAGATTTGGACCAATCACTTTATAGCGTCCAGTGTCTCTCTTTTTGCAACTGATCCTGTATCTTGGAAATGTTTGATGCAGCTATTTGTTTTAAAAGATATAAGGATACCAGCATTAATAGACATTTTAATTAAACGTGAGAATGACAAAAAATTTATATCGTATACTGATAAAACGTAAGACGTTTATGTTGCAAACAAAAGCATGTCAATTTGACGTTACCTGGACACTTGACAACATTATGCTCTGAGGGACTTGTCTGAATGCTGGATAGCGTTGTATAAACTCCTCTATGCAGCTGTTTAAATTATATTTATATGTCGCACCAATTTTAATGCCGGTACGAGAGCAGCATTCAACCATGAAGACGCGGTGGTCTGTGTTCATATCCAGGGGAAGCTGGTTGTATTAGTTACCAGCACAACTACACTTAGAAGTAAGAAAGCAATGCGTCTGGCACCATTTTGGTAAACTTTGGTGATGTTTCGTCGGTAGCTGCAGTTTCTGGACGTCCCGAACATTCATCGTCTGCCAAGCTCTTACGGCCACGTTTAAATACAGCTGTCCAAAATTTTACTGTGCTAAATGATGGTACAGAGTCCCCATACACAGAATCCAACTTATCTTTGGTTTGCGTAGGAGTATTGCCTTTCAAAAACAGATATTTAATGACAGCTCGATACTCGATTTTGTCCATTTTCATAAAAACACTCACATCAACTCACTCAAACGACTGTTACATAACAACTGAGCATCCAAAATGGCTAAAACTTTGGTGAGTAACTGTCAACAGATGAACGAAATTGACTAGTTTTTATTTAGAAAAGTTTTCGAAAAATGATCCCTAGAAAGATAACTTGGGGAAGGCACTTGCTTAAAAAACGTCATCCATAAATACCAGGTTTGGCATGTGGACAGCATTTCGTTCATGAGTGTTCAGTCTCAATAGCAGCTTTTTTCCACCTAAAAGTTATTTTTATTTCAGTGGGTTTCAATACATATTTTTGGTTAAATCCTCACGTCAGTCTCCCTTGTACTTCACTACGAGTACCTACGTTGTAGTGAAAGTAACCTGTTTACATAATAATCTATGGAAGAGATACAAAAATAGCCGATAACGGGTAGAGACCGTCCGACTGCCAAAGGAAGACAGACATTTTCTTATTTAAATTGGTTAAAACGTTTAGGTGAGTCATAGGAAAGAAACATTTGCCAAATGCAAAGTGAGGAGGTGTTTCTGATTCGATAATAGAAGGCCGTCCGTCCGTCTTTGTGTAGGAGCGATGCTGTTTTGTTTCAGCAACACTTCCAAGGAATAACAAACGAAGAAAAAGCTGCGGTTCCGTCAATTAAGCCACAAGATTCAGGCCACGTGGAGTGTGCATATGGGCGCACGTTTTGGCGCCGTTTCTGGCTACGTATTTTTAAAATTGGCGTGTAGCCCACCGTCTTCTTGTTGCACGTGATTCATAAGGAAACGTGCCTAGTTTAGCAAACCAACAGGAAAGTCATGTTTCACTTCGATCAACAATTATTTCCTCGTCAAGATCTTCAGATATAACTTCACTTACATTTTTTGTGACACCTACCAATAGCAGGTAGTGGAAGTATTGTAACGAAACCAAAAATTGAGACCTTTTGCCCTCCCCCTCTCAAAAAAGGAGTTTTCAGAAAAACGTTCGTACATGTAGTGTGTAAACAGCATAATCATGTATTTAAGCTTAGCCACTTTTCAAGAATACCAAAATATTTTACGACAAGATATATAGTCTGTTGCCCACCTCTATAGAATAGGTGGTAGCGTGTCAATCTCACGAACAATAGGTCCCGACTTCGATTCTTTGTTAGGATAAGTTACCCGAATAAAGTTTATTCCAGGGTTTCACATTATCCTGAAAGATAAATGTCTGGTAACTCTAAGCTATATGTACCCTGTGCTCATTTGAACATCATTTCATTCATCGTCCGATATGACTTAACGTTGGAGGTTTTCTCTTATCCTGAAAGATGAATGTCTGGTAACTCTAAGCTCTATGTACCCTGTACTCATTTGAACATCATTTCATTCATCGTCCGATATGACTTAACGTTGGAGGTTTTCTCTTATCCTGAAAGATAAATGTCTGGTAACTCTAAGCTCTGTGTACCCTGTACTTATTTGAATATCATTTCATTCAGCGTTGGATAATTCGATAAATATTGCACAACTGGGAGAAAGTTTAAAGTCACAAGAACTACAAGAAAAGCAATGTGATTCTTGATTCTAAAATGTTTTAATTTTTTTTCCATGAAAATTCATAAAATGCCTGAATAATTCGCATACAATAAATGATTCATTTAGTAGAAACATTGAAGCAAAGATTAAATTTTGCTGATTTGACTTCACAGTCTCAAGCATTCTGGTTGGCTGTTGGCTCAAATTAAAAGGTCAAGGTTGAGGGAGCGAAGTTTGCGGTTCATAGCAACTGAAAGCAAGTTTTTTTTTCCATAATATAACATTTTATTTACAATTCACATTTACAGAAAATATTCCGGCCAAGGTTGCACAAAATGTTGGAGAGATATGAACAAGAGTTTATAAATTATATAATCTCTGATATCAGACTGGATGTTCCACAGAATGTCGATGCATGCCTTCTATGATTTGCTTAACTACGCCAAATTTTTTATTGAACTTATTCAGCAATTATGTTTTAAAAAATAATCAAATGACTTATAAGGACCAAGAGAATTTATTTAGAGATGTAACCATAAAATTCCAAATTCTATAAAAGATATATACTCGTTGACATTAAGCAATTCGATTTAATCAGTATTTTGTATAGTCTTTTGTTCAGTAATGCGAGTATTGATGGTGTTTCGTCTTTGTTGATATTTGTGTTATATCCAGTTATGCATTTGTGGTTATAACATTTCTTTAAATACTCTGATGATGGAAGAGATGTATAGTGTGTCCAATTTCTTAACAAACTTATTTCTCAGAAATTACCCTTTGCTTACCCATTCCACTGCACACCCTCTGTACAAAGCAATTAGCGATGTTAAGTATCTGGACAACACCAACTCCAATACTCAGACCATAATACGAGAATCGATTGTAGGAAAAATGGCGGCGCTCGTGGCCCAGCTTGTTATGTTGTGGTTATATCTACAGAGTAAAGTTTGTGTTTGTTTACTTTGATTGTGTGTTTGAAGAATTAATGTAATTCATATTACAGTGGCAATTAGTGACTAACTAGTTAATTTATAGTTGAGTATTTAACATAAAGTGATAACGTTTACCTAAATATATACTGTGAAGTATTGTCGAAATGCATCGTTGTTGTGTTCCCAGCTACAATCTAATTATGGTAGTGCACCTCACACGACATTGAAATTTCCGAAGGAAAAATCGTAATGGGATAAGTGGATCAGGATCATACATCGTAAAGATTTTAAAGTAAATGACAAAACTGTAGTTTGTATTCATCATTTTGAACAGTGGTTTGAGGTTAAGGAAGACATCTTTCCAGTAAATGATGGTGAACCAATTCGTGCCCTTCGAAAAGTACCAAAATTAATAGATGATGCCTACCCCACGATTTTTAAGAATCAGCCATCCTATCACACATTAAAGCTCAATCAGAAAAGACGAAATCCTGAAGAATGTATCCAAGAAATTTTACAGAGAGTGAAGTTAATTTTAATATTTGGTGTGCACAAGTTGTTATTGACAGTTTTGAACCAAAGTGGTGAGGAGATTTTAACTCATTGATAGTCATTATTAAAGACGATTAGTTACGTTCTTTTCAATAACATTCAAGATCCCAGCTTCAGTGATGTCCCTTCACTTAATGAGTTTAAAAGTATTTTATAACCTAGAAGCAATATTAGGAGCCTACCAGTGGAAAATGTTAAATGGATCTTGCAGTGTGAGGGAACTGACACCTTCAAACGTGACAATTGGAGTAAACTGGACAATCTGGTGAGTTCTCTTAAATATTATAGTATAAGCAGTACCTATGTCCTTACCAGAAAAGGTTACCATGTAAACAATGTAAAAGAAACTTTAGTACTTGCTACAGACGATAGGATGATACAGTCCAATAAGATAAAGTTTGCTGTTTTTAATGCTTATGAGTTGTCATGCCTTATAAATTAAATTTTGATTGGAAGTATAAGGTGGAAAATGCATAGACTGGTCGTGCTACTATATAATGTGATAAGCTCTTAGAATTTGTCATGATGCTCTTTATTTATGTTATTACACGTTTTAGTTGAAAGTATAAAGTGATAAATGCTTAGGAGTTACCTCGCTGCTCCGTAATATGGATTATATTATGTCCATTGTTTATAGTTTCCTATTCTGCGTAACCAGAGTCGCTGGGCTTCGACGGGCGCCATCTTGGAATCTGCATTATGGTCTGAGTATTGGAGTTGGTGTTGATCTGGACAAACTGCAATCACTAATGACTGCACTCGCCAGAGAGTATATATATAGTGTCCCACCTAACTCTGCGACCTCAAATATCTCCGAAATGAAACAAAATAGGAATATTCCTGTTGGTCATGAATGTACATATGTCAAGATACACACAATGAAAAGGTATACACAGTCTATAAAGCTAAACAAATGACACCTTCAACAACAAACTGCATTTTTTTTAAATGGAGCATGTATGCATATTCTAGAAAAATAAAAACTAGATCTGCTACAAATAGTGATTACACAATTGGTTTAACGTTCCTAAATCTCATATGTTCTGAAATATGCATCATTTCTGCCACAGACTCTATCCCTTCTCATGGAGGATGTGAGATTGGAAACGCGTCTATTAATGCGGTTCCAGCATGATGGATGTCCCGCACATTATGCACAAGTTTGCGAAATTTCCAAATATGTGGATAGGACGCAGTGGTCCTGTGCGATGGCCAGCTCCGTCCCCAGACTTGACGCCATTAGACTCCTTTCTCTGGAGCACATTGAAAGATAGTGTATCAAGAACCGCCGAAGATAGTAGAGGATATGCAACATCGTATTACTGCGACGTCTGTGAAAATATCCGTAAAGCACTACAATCCGTGCAACACTCTCTTGTTACAAGATTCCAAAAGTGTATTGATGCTAACGGATGGCACTTCGAACATCTGTTGAAGTGACAGTTCCATCGGGCAAGACGCTACTAGTGATTTGTAGGCGCATTTTCCATGCCGGATGTAATGGACAACAATATAGTTGAGGGCTGTAGGCCACTAGTAAATGTGTTTTAAAAATGGAACCAAGTCTGTTATCACTAATTGTAGCTCTAGTTACCATTTCGCTAGAATAAACATACATGATCCATGGAAATTAACTCTTCTTTCACACTGATCGTGTGGAGGCTATCGTAAGGAAAGATGGTCAATGCCATAGCCGGGGTCTGAACCACGGATCTTCTGGTCTCCGTCCAGCCGCTCTAAACCATTGAGCTATTAAGGCCAATGTGCCGACATGACATTAAATTCTCCAAATGACTCGTATGTTTCACGGTAAACCACCAGGAGTTATCATAAACACATGAGACAATTACCTTAATGGCGACTTACTATGCTGAAAGTACTTTAAGGCCCGGACTTAATCATTCGGACCACTATTAGGTACAACTGACTCGTGTTTTTCCCGGTAAACCACTAGGAGTTCTCATAAACACATGAGACAACTACCTTAATGACGACCTACTATGCTGTAAGTACTTAAAGGCCCGAGCTTTATAGTTCGGACCACTATTAGGTACAACTGACTCGTATTTTTCCCGGTAAACCACTAGGAGTTCTCATAAACACATGAGACAACTACCTTAATGACGACTTACTATGCTGTAAGTACTTTAAGGCCTGGAATTTATAGTTCGGACCACTATTAGGTACAACTGACTCGTATTTTTCCCTGTAAACCACTAGGAGTTCTCACAAACACATGAGACAACTACCTTAATGACGACTTACTATGCTGTAAGTACTTTAAGGCCCGGACTTTATAGTTCGGACCACTGTTAGGTACAACTGACTCGTGTTTTTCCCGGTAAACCACTAGAAGTTCTCATAAACACATGAGACAACTACCTTAATGACGACTTACTATGCTGTAAGTACTTTAAGGCCCGGGCTTTATAGTTCGGACCACTATTAGGTACAACTGACTCGTGTTTCTCCCGGTAAACCACTAGAAGTTCTCATAAACACATGAGACAACTACCTTAATGACGACTTACTGTGCTGTAAGTACTTTAAGGCCCGGGCTTTATAGTTCGGACCACTATTAGGTACAACTGACTCGTGTTTTTCCCGGTAAACCACTAGGAGTTCTCATAAACACATGAGACAACTACCTTAATGACGACTTACTATGCTCTAAGTACTTTAAAGCCCGGGCTTTATAGTTCGGACCACTATTAGGTACAACTGACTCGTGTTTTTCCCGGTAAACCACTAGGAGTTCTCATAAACACATGAGACAACTACCTTAATGACGACTTACTATGCTGTAAGTACTTTAAGGCCCAGGCTTTATAGTTCGGACCACTATTAGGTACAACTGACTCGTGTTTTTCCCGGTAAACCACTAGGAGTTCTCATAAACACATAATACAACTACCTTAATGACGACTTACTATGCTGTAAGTACTTTAAGACCCGGGCTTTATAGTTCGGACCACTATTATGTACAACTGACTCGTGTTGTTCCCGGTAAACCACTAGGAGTTCTCCTAAACACATGAGACAACTACTTTAACGACGACTTACTATGCTGTAAGTACTTTAAGGCCCGGACTTTATAGTTCGGACCACTATTAGGTACAACTGACTCGTGTATTTTCCCGGTAAACCACTAGGAGTTCTCATAAACACATGAGACAACTACCTTAATGACGACTTACTATGCTGTAAGTACTTTAAGGCCCGGACTTTATAGTTCGGACCACTATTAGGTACAACTGACTCGTGTTTTTCCCGGTAAACCACTAGGAGTTCTCATAAACACATGAGACAACTACCTTAATGACGACTTACTATGCTGTAAGTACTTTAAGGCCCGGGCTTTATAGTTCGGACCACTATTAGGTACAACTGACTCGTGTTTTTCCCGGTAAACCACTAGGAGTTCTCATAAACACATGAGACAACTACCTTAATGACGACTTACTATGCTGTAAGTACTTTAAGGCCCGGGCTTTATAGTTCGGACCACTATTAGGTACAACTGACTCGTGTTTTTCCCGGTAAACCACTAGGAGTTCTCATAAACACATTAGACAACTACCTTAATGGCGGCTTACTATGCTGTAAGTACTTTAAGGTCCGGGCTTTATAGTTCGGACCACTATTAGGTACAACTGACTCGTGTTTTTCCCGGTAAACCACTAGGAGTTCTCATAAACACATGAGACAACTACCTTAATGACGACTTACTATGCTGTAAGTACTTTAAGGCCCGGGCTTTATAGTTCGGACCACTATTAGGTACAACTGACTCGTGTTTTTCCCGGTAAACCACTAGGAGTTCTCATAAACACATGAGACAACTACCTTAATGACGACTTACTATGCTGTAAGTACTTTAAGGCCCGGGCTTTATAGTTCGGACCACTATTAGGTACAACTGACTCGTGTTTTTCCCGGTAAACCACTAGGAGTTCTCATAAACACATTAGACAACTACCTTAATGGCGGCTTACTATGCTGTAAGTACTTTAAGGTCCGGGCTTTATAGTTCGGACCACTATTAGGTACAACTGACTCGTGTTTTTCCCGGTAAACCACTAGGAGTTCTCATAAACACATGAGACAACTACCTTAATGACGACTTACTATGCTGTAAGTACTTTAAGGCCCGGACTTTATAGTTCGGACTACTATTAGGTACAACTGACTCGTGTTTTTCCCGGTAAACCACTAGGAGTTCTCATAAACACATGAGACAACTACCTTAATGACGACTTACTATGCTGTAAGTACTTTAAGGCCCGGACTTTATAGTTGGGACTACTATTAGGTACAACTGACTCGTGTTATTCCCGGTAAACCACTAGGAGTTCTCATAAACACATGAGACAACTACCTTAATGACGACTTACCATGCTGTAAGTACTTTAAGTCCCGGACTTTATAGTTCGGACCACTATTAGGTACAACTGACTCGTGTTTTTCCCGGTAAACCACTAGGAGTTCTCATAAACACATGAGACAACTACCTTAATGACGACTTACTATGCTGTAAGTACTTTAAGGCCCGGACTTTATAGTTCGGACTACTATTAGGTACAACTGACTCGTGTTTTTCCCGGTAAACCACTAGGAGTTCTCATAAACACATGAGACAACTACCTTAATGACGACTTACCATGCTGTAAGTACTTTAAGTCCCGGACTTTATAGTTCGGACCACTATTAGGTACAGCTGACTCGTGTTTTTCCCGGTAAACCACTAGGAGTTGTCATAAACACATGAGACAACTACCTTAATGACGACTTACTATGCTGTAAGTACTTTAAGGCCCGGACTTTATAGTTCGGACTACTATTAGGTACAACTGACTCGTGTTTTTCCCGGTAAACCACTAGGAGTTCTCATAAACACATGAGACAACTACCTTAATGACGACTTACTATGCTGTAAGTACTTTAAGGCCCGGACTTTATAGTTCGGACTACTATTAGGTACAACTGACTCGTGTTTTTCCCGGTAAACCACTAGGAGTTCTCGTAAACACATGAGACAACTACCTTAATGACGACCTACTATGCTGTAAGTACTTTAAGGCCCGGACTTTATAGTTCGGACTACTATTAGGTACAACTGACTCGTGTTTTTCCCGGTAAACCACTAGGAGTTCTCGTAAACACATGAGACAACTACCTTAATGACGACTTACTATGCTGTAAGTACTTTAAGGCCCGGACTTTATAGTTCGGACTACTATTAGGTACAACTGACTCGTGTTTTTCCCGGTAAACCACTAGGAGTTCTCATAAACACATGAGACAACTACCTTAATGACGACTTACTATGCTGTAAGTACTTTAAGGCCCGGACTTTATAGTTCGGACTACTATTAGGTACAACTGACTCGTGTTTTTCCCGGTAAACCACTAGGAGTTCTCGTAAACACATGAGACAACTACCTTAATGTCGACTTACTATGCTGTAAGTACTTTAAGGCCCGGGCTTTATAGTTCGGACCACTATTAGGTACAACTGACTCGTGTTTTTTCCGGTAAACCACTAGGAGTTCTCGTAAACACATGAGACAATTACCTTAATGACGACTTACTATGCTGTAAGTACTTTAAGGCCCGGGCTTTATAGTTCGGACCACTATTAGGTACAACTGACTCGTGTTTTTTCCGGTAAACCACTAGGAGTTCTCGTAAACACATGAGACAACTACCTTAATGTCGACTTACTATGCTGTAAGTACTTTAAGGCCCGGGCTTTATAGTTCGGACCACTATTAGGTACAACTGACTCGTGTTTTTTCCGGTAAACCACTAGGAGTTCTCGTAAACACATGAGACAACTACCTTAATGACGACTTACTATGCTGTAAGTACTTTAAGGCCCGGGCTTTATAGTTCGGACCACTATTAGGTACAACTGACTCGTGTTTTTTCCGGTAAACCACTAGGAGTTCTCGTAAACACATGAGACAATTACCTTAATGACGACCTACTATGCTGTAAGTACTTTAAGGCCCGGGCTTTATAGTTCGGACCACTATTAGGTACAACTGACTCGTGTTTTTCCCGGTAAACCACTAGGAGTTCTCGTAAACACATGAGACAATTACCTTAATGACGACCTACTATGCTGTAAGTACTTTAAGGCCCGGGCTTTATAGTTCGGACCACTATTAGGTACAGTTAATGGAAATTAATTGTTCTTTCACACTGGCCTTGTGTAGGCCAGTAAGTATGGAAGGATAGAGTCAGACTGAAACACGAATCAGTTGGAGAATTTAATATCACGTCGGTACGTAGGCCATAGTAGCTCAATGGTTAGAATGGCTAGACGGAGAACAGAAGATCCGTGGTTCAAATCCCGGCTATGACATTGAATTTTTCAGTCTGACTCTACCTTTCCATTCATGTTCCTTTAATAAAATGCAACTTAATGTTGGAAGTGTTATTTGTTTACCTTTGTGGATTGTGCATTCCTTGTCATTGTGTGAGCCCCTGACAAAGGTACATTCCTGGCCAATTGGAATTTTTATATTTTGTTTCATTTCAGAGATATTTGAGGTCACAGAGTTCAGTGGGACACCGTGTATTTAATTTATTATACATATATATACAGAGAGAGTGAGGAGAGAGAGAGAGAGAGAGAGAGAGAGAGAGAGAGAGAGAGAGAGAGAGAGAGAGAGAGAATCACAAACTTGATTCACGTTGCATATTTGACAAAGTTAACTAAAGACATAGAGGACTTTTGTTCTCAAGTTAGCAAGAAGGATATGGAATCCATTGCTTTCCACAATTCCGGGAAAGGCACGTCCTAAAACAACAACAGGAAACACGACTTGTACAACGACGATAAAAAGTAAAACTACTGCAGCCATTATCGTCATTCGGAAGTCCACACCCCGTCAACGTATGTGTAACAGGCATATGGGTTACGAGAACTTCTGTGAGGTACTCAGCTTCATAGGTCCTCAAAACGTGCTTTTTACTGAAACCTTGCTACCTATCTAATATTTTGTTGGCATAAAACTCTAATGTATCAGAAAGAAGACGTTCAACTTCCGCAAAACAAGTGAACGCCATCTAGACAAAACCCAACAAATGACAATCATTTGAAAAACACGTTTGATCACTAAGGCCGAAAAAAAAGGAATAGACAACAAATACTTATGTACGCCACCAGAAAAATATTATTATATATATAAAATATATTAAATTATAACTTTTTCCCAACTCAGTATCGTAGATGGTAGCGCGTCTCTCATCTTCAAGTGGACCCGAGTTCGAATCTCGGTCAGGTTGAGTTACCTGGATAATGTTTTTACTGGGATTTCCCTTATCTTGAAACAATATCTGGTAACTCTAAGCTCTATGTACCCTGTACTTATTTGAACATCATTTCATTCATCGTCCGATATGACTTAACGTTGGAGGTTTTCTCTTATCCTGTAAGATGAATGTCTGGTAACTCTAAGCTCTATGTACCCTGTACTTATTTGAACATCATTTCATTCATCGTCCGATATGACTTAACGTTGGAGGTTTTCTCTTATCCTGTAAGATGAATGTCTGGTAACTGTAAGCTCTATGTACCCTGTACTTATTTGAACATCATTTCATTCATCGTCCGATATGACTTAACGTTGGAGGTTTTCTCTTATCCTGTAAGATGAATGTCTGGTAACTCTAAGCTCTATGTACCCTGTACTTATTTGAACATCATTTCATTCATCGTCCGATATGACTTAACGTTGGAGGTTTTCTCTTATCCTGAAAGATGAATGTCTGGTAACTCTAAGCTCTATGTACCCTGTACTCATTTGTACATCATTTCATTCATCGTCCGATAAGACAACGTTGGAGGTTTTCCCTTATCCTAAAAGATGAATGTCTGATAGCTCTAAGCTCTATGTACCCTGTACTTATTTGAACATCATTTCATTCATCGTCCGATATGACTTAACGTTGGGGGTTTTCTCTAATCCTGAAAGATGAATGCCTGATAACTCTAAGCTCTATGTACCTTGTACTCATTTGAACATCATTTCATTCATCGTCCGATATGACTTAACGTTGGAGGCTTTCTCTTATCCTGAAAGATGAATGTCTGGTAACTCTAAGCTCTATGTATCCTGTACTCATTTGAACATCATTTCATTCATCGTCCGATATGACTTAACGTTGGTGGTTTTCTCTTATCCTGAAAGATGAATCTCTGGTAACTCTAAGTTCTATGTACCCTGTACTCATTTGAACATTATTTTATTCATCGTCCGATATGACTTAACGTTGGAGGTTTTCTCTTATCCTGAAAGATGAATGTCTGGTAACTCTAAGCTCTATGTACCCTGTACTCATTTGAACATCATTTCATTCATCGTCCGATATGACTTAACGTTGGAGGTTTTCTCTTATCCTGAAAGATGAATGTCTGGTAACTCTAAGCTCTATGTACCCTGTACTCCTTTGAACATCATTTCATTCATCGTCCGATATGACTTGACGTTGGAGGTTTTCTCTTATCCTGAAAGATGAATGTCTGGTAACTCTAAGCTCTATGTACCCTGTACTCCTTTGAACATCATTTCATTCATCGTCCGATATGACTTAACGTTGGAGGTTTTCTCTTATCCTGAAAGATGAACGTCTGGTAACTCCCAGCTGTATGTACCCTGGTCTCATTTGAGCATTATTTTATTCATAATTCGATATAACTCAGTGTTTGAGGACGATACATTTTATAAATTATATAATGTTTTAATGTATGGATAAGATAATATAGTTAATTTAGCAAAAATGGCTGATTTGTGATGGCATACATGTAAAGCATCTCGCCTTGCACTCAGATCTAAGGAAATGACAAAAGATGGTGGTATCCGACAAAAACAACTGACGAATTTAAGTATTCAGGACGGATACGTGACTTAAAAGACCTCTGTTGGGTATTTTAAAATGTAAATCAAAGATGAACTCTCGTGTAGCCATTGTCATGCGGTAAACGTCGCTTCCGTCTTCAGATCAATTTGTTACTCTTGAGTACTGCAAGGAGATAAATAGTAGTTTCGATAAACGTTAGGTTACCGAGCCCCGGGAGGTCCTGCGCCAGCCACTCTGTGCTTGTCCTTGGCCACACAGCTCAGTCTAACCTAGATTCGAACTGGTACCTCCTTAATATGTGGCAGACACGCTACTTACAGAGTACAGATAAAGTACGAATGAGCATTTCAGTGAATTTGTGGAAAAGTTCATGGTGTACACGACAAATATTTTGTATAATTTTTAAAATAATAAAGTTTAAAATTTTGTCCTGTGAAGTAATCTTCGTTCTGGATGAGTTTCTAAACAGATATAGGACAAGATCTTACTGCATACAAAATTGTTCATCTCCTTAAAACACAATCTACATCCAATACATTAATCAAATCGTCTACTTTAATATAGGTAGACATTGTATTATAATCTCTTTGACTATCGATTGCCTCTTAGATGGCTTAGTCGATGTTCATATTTTCCTTAGTTACCTGATAAACAAGAAACAAACTAACATATTACGTAAAATATGAAGCTAGCCACAGTGAAGCAGCAAATACTTCACAAATGTAACTATTTGTAACAGTAACTGATAAAGCAATGATTTAAAATTACTAAATTTACAAGATAAAGCTATAAAATTCACATAAGAAACCGAAAACAAGTATTTCTTCCTTCTCTATATCTAAAGATAATAAGAAATAATAATATATTGAACTTTGTTATTTATAGGAAGTCTACTCATATTGATAATTACACAAAAGTGAAAGTTTTAACCCTTTTCACATAAATTTGCTTTTTTTAATAGTTTCATTTATAGATTAATAAATATACCTCTGAATAAAGAGGAATTTAATAAAGAATTTAAAAATATTATTAATACTAATTTTAATTAATGGTTTTAATAAAGACTTTATACAAAAGAAGATTGAAAATTTTAAATATCAAAAGCTGTTAATGGTATTTCTACCCTTAAAAAGATGATTATAATTTTTAAAAAATTACTTACCATCCTTGGGCTAATAAGCATTTCGAAAAAAAAAATGAAAGAGTTTTGTATAATTTTAGTTCCTCAAAATAAATATACTATTAAAAATTTACTAAATTTCTCTATCAAAGATAAAATTCCTAATAATAAAAAATCTGGTATTTATCGATTTAATTGTTTAGATTGTGATAAAGTTTATATTGGAAAGACAAAACGTAATATGGAAACCAGAACAAAAGAACATTTTCGTAACATGAAGTATAAACAGACTGATAAATCGGCCGTAGCAGATCATTTTTGGTCATTTAACCATGAAATAAATCCAGAAGTTAAATTATTAAAACAATTAAATGTCCCGATAGATTTAATGGTTTAGGAAAATATATTTATTTCCAATAATCAAATATCCCGTAATGAATTTTGAAATACCGGCAGTCGATTGTGTTTTTAAATTTGTTTTATTTTCAGATTTTGGTAGTACTAACAAGAACATATGAACATCTAGCGCTCGTAGCGATGACGACAGCTGAAGATCTGTATAAGTAAACATGAAATCGTGATCCTGAAGAATTTATAAGAATTATCAACATTTCTTATAAGATGAGAGAAGTTTTAAGTTACAAATTATATATATATATATTTGTTAGTTACATTGTATTAACTTCAGATTTTACGTATTTGTTTGAATAGTAATTCATGGATCGGCAGTAAAAGTTTGTAAAATTGATCAAAAGGGAGGTCATGGTCACTACATGGGTTAGTGCCACTTTCAACACTGTGGCCTAGTGTCGCATTTCGCGCCAACTCTTATTCTGCGTCAATCATATCAGATTTAGTATATGCTCCTAAGAGTGACCCTGTAACATCGGACCTACCCGCTCAGTTGTCATGCCAGCCGTTCTTATATACTACATGAAATGTCCACTTTGCATCCGTGAGAGTTTACATATTTTATGTTCCCTTCCTATAAATTAACGCCTATGTAGTTTTTAAAAATATTTACATTTAATAATAACAGTAATAATTATTAAACGTTTGATAGTATTTTCACACTCTAGAGCTGTTTGTGTAAGAAGTTAAAAGCCAAGCATTTTACAAATACTTAGCAGAAGAATTATACTGAAAACAGTCGCCTAAGAACTATTTTGGGCAAACGTATTTCTTTGATAAGAAATTATTTCCATGTATCCAGCAGTGATACATGGCAGTTGATGATATTTTTGCTATAGCTCCTGATAAAAACATTAACGATGCTTTAAAATTACTAAATTTACAAGATAAAGCTATAAAATTCACATTAGAAACTGCAATTAATGGATTTATTCCTTTTCTAGATTTAAAGTTAATAAGAAATAATTACAAATTAGATGTTGGTACTACTACTACTACTCACATCGATAATTACATAAAAATGAAATTTTTAACTCTTTTTCCACATAAATTTGCTGTTTTCAATATTTTGATATATATAAATTAATAAATATACCCCTGAATAAAGAGGAATATAATAAATAATATAAACATATTATTAATACTGCTTTAACTAACGGTTTTAATAAAGACTTTATACAACAGAAGATTGCAAAAATTAAATATAAAAAAACTGTTATTGATATTTCTACCCTTAAAATAAAAGACGATTATTTGTTATGCTTTGTATATTCCTTCTGTTTATGTGGCAGACATTTGAGTGGACAAAATTCTCAGTTCAGGAAGATTTCTCTTCTTGACCTGTCCCTCACCTTCAGCGCTCACTGCAGTTACCTCAGAGATACCAAGGTCACAGGTTCAAATCCGTCCCAGTCAAATGACTTTTAAGTGTGCTTAAAGACTACTACTTGAACTACTGTATCTATAATAATAATAATAATAATAATAATAATAATAATAATAATAATAATAATAATAATAATAATAATAATAATAATAATAATAATAATAATAATAATAATAATAATAATAATAATAATAATAATAATAATAATAATAATAATAATAATAATAATAATAATAATAATAATAATAATAATAATAATAATAATAATAATAATAATAATAATAATAATAATAATAATAATAATAATAATAATAATAATAATAATAATAATAATAATAATAATAATAATAATAATAATAATAATAATAATAATAATAATAATAATAATAATAATAATAATAATAATAATAATAATAATAATAATAATAATAATAATAATAATAATAATAATAATAATAATAATAATAATAATAATAATAATAATAATAATAATAATAATAATAATAATAATAATAATAATAATAATAATAATAATAATAATAATAATAATAATAATAATAATAATAATAATAATAATAATAATAATAATAATAATAATAATAATAATAATAATAATAATAATAATAATAATAATAATAATAATAATAATAATAATAATAATAATAATAATAATAATAATAATAATAATAATAATAATAATAATAATAATAATAATAATAATAATAATAATAATAATAATGATGATGATAATAATAATAATAATAATAATAATAATAATAATAATGATAATAATTAATAATAATAATGATAATAATTAATAATGATAATAATGATGATAATAATGATAATAATGATGATAATAATGATAATAATGATGATAATAATGATGATAATGATGATAATAATGATGATAATGATGATAATAATGATGATAATAATAATAATGATAATAATAATAATAATGATAATAATAATAATAATAATAATAATAATAATAATAATAATAATAATAATAATAATAATAATAATAATAATAATAATAATAATAATAATAATAATAATAATAATAATAATAATAATAATAATAATAATAATAATAATAATAATAATAATAATAATAATAATAATAATAATAATAATAATAATAATAATAATAATAATAATAATAATAATAATAATAATAATAATAATAATAATAATAATAATAATAATAATATATCAATAATATAATATCAATAATATAATAATATCAATAATAATCAATATATTTTACGTATTTACAATCACTAGGTCTATATTTCAAGTATAATATTTATTGTAGTTTTAACATTTAGTAGTGAAATGTACAGCTACAACTTGTATTCATTCAGTAATTAACAAATATTTTCCTATATGTTCACATTCTACTGACAATGCATTCGTCAATGTAGCCTTCTGAAATGAAAATCAAATTAACCTAGAAACGACTAGCCAACATCGATTGTCTCATATTAGCAGGCGGCCTTGGTCTAAATAGCTCTATATTCCAGAAAATAACATTACAAGTAATTTTACTATGTTATTATAGTTTAATTAAACAGTAGTAAGTCTTTTTAATGATTAGGGTAAGTGTTGGATAAAACATTGTATTGTACAAGACTTATTTATACACTCGCGGAAATTCATCAACCTTCCACTAATCGATAAACTACATCTTGAACCGTAAAATAATACTAAAAGTTGTAATAAAGTATACGTCAAAAAAGTGTCGGCTATATTTGTCGAAGTCATTCTAAAGACAGTAAAGTTCCCATATGTATAACAAAGGCTCCTGAATATTTTCTCCAGTTTTAGAGTTCTAAAATAGTGTAAATTTATAAGACTGCCAAGCTGCTGTTAGTAGGTAAAACCAACAAAAAGAATTGAATGGGCGATAAGGAAAACAACTTTGGGTGGTATTTGTGTTATCATCTGTTTTTATGCGCGCTCCAGTTACCGCAGTCGAACTGGAAAGATAATTTGCTTCTGCAAAAACAGTCTGCTGTTTAGACCACCAAAAACAATCGAGTGTTACATAAACGTCTCGAAAATAGTCGCTTTCAGGAAAACAGTTGAACGTATACCAGAGCGAAAAAGAATTTACGTAACAGAACTGTATTAAAAAGCTCTGCAAACTTTTAACATAACCACAGGAATTTGGGGCAGAAGAATGAAGCCATTTCACAGCAATTGGAAACAAAAACAGTTGCCTACGTGATACACTAAATTATATCGTAATAAGGGGATCAAGTAACCTCACTTTTGTTTCACTGCTACGAATTACGAGGGTGCTCTGCAAAGGTTCCGACCAAACAAAGATACAAGACATTTTTAAAACACTTTTTATTTATATTTTTCAACATAGTCTCCTTGTAACTGTACCCCCTTCTCCCAGCGATGTTCCCATCTCCGTAACCCGTCCAAATAGTACTCGGCGTTTTTCAACATAGTCTTCTTGTAACTCCACACACTTCTCCCAGCGATGCCACCATTTCTGTAACCCGTCCAAATAGTATTCGGCGTTTTTCAACATAGTCTCCTTGTAACTGTACACACTCACCCAGCGATACTCCCATCTCTGTAACCCGTCCAAATAGTACTCGGCGTTTTTCAACATAGTCTCCTGGTAACTATACACACTTCTCCCAGCGCTGCTCCCATCTCTGTAACCCGTCCCAATATTACTCGACGTTTTTCAACATAGTCTCCTTGTAACTCTACACACTTCTCCCAGCGATGCCCCCATCTCTGTAACCCGTCCAAATAGTACTCAGCGTTTTTCAACATAGTGTCCTTTAACTGTACATACTTTACTTAGCGATGCTCCCATCTCTGTAACCCGTCCAAATAGTACTCGGCGTTTTTCAACATAGTCTCCTTGTAACTCTACACACTTCTCCCAGCGATGTCCCTATCTCTGTAACCCGTCCAAATAGTATCAGCGTTTTTCAACATAGTCTCCTTGTAACTATACATACTTCCACCAGCGATGCCCCCATCTCTGTAACCCGTCCAAATAGTACTCTGCGTTTTTCAACATCGTCCCCTTGTAACTCTACACACTTCTCCCAGGGATGCTCCCATCTTTGTAACCCGTCCAAATAGTACTCGGCGTTTTTCAACATAGTCTCCTTGTAACTGTACACACTCACCCAGCGATACTCCCATCTCTGTAACCCGTCCAAATAGTACTCGGCGTTTTTCAACATAGTCTCCTGGTAACTATACACACTTCTCCCAGCGCTGCTCCCATCTCTGTAACCCGTCCCAATATTACTCGACGTTTTTCAACATAGTCTCCTTGTAACTCTACACACTTCTCCCAGCGATGCCCCCATCTCTGTAACCCGTCCAAATAGTACTCAGCGTTTTTCAACATAGTGTCCTTGTAACTGTACATACTTTACTTAGCGATGCTCCCATCTCTGTAACCCGTCCAAATAGTACTCTGCGTTTTTCAACATCGTCCCCTTGTAACTCCACACACTTCTCCCAGGGATGCTCCCATCTTTGTAACCCGTCCAAATAGTACTCGGCGTTTTTCAACATAGTCTCCTTGTAAATGTACACACTTCTTCCAGCGATGTCCCCATCTCTGTAACCCGTCCAAATAGTACTCGGCGTTTTCCAACATAGTCTCATTGTAACTGTACACACTTCTCCCAGCGATGCCCCCATCTCTGTAACCCGTCCAAATAGTACTCGGCGTTTTTCAACATAGTCTCCTTGTAGCTGTACACACTTCACCCAGTGATGTTCCCATCTCTGTAACCCGTCCAAATAGCACTCGGTGTTTTTCAACATAGACTCCTTGTAACTGTACACACTTCTCACAGCGATGCTCCCATCTCTGTAACCCGTTCAAATAGTAGTCGGCGTTTTTCTCTACAAAATAATTGTTCACGAATGTCATGGTCTCTTCATTTGACGAAAATCTCTGTCCTCCGAGCGCAATTTTCAGAAGAAGGAACAAAAAGAAGTCGCTTGGGGCTAGATCTGGTGAGTCAAGCAGTTCAAACCGTAATTCGTGGATTTTCGCCATTGTAACCGCCGAGGTGTGAGACGGTGCGTTGTCTTGGTGAAACATGTTTTTCTTTTGCTGCAAATGTGACAATTTTTTTCGCTAGTTCTGCCTTCAGCTTGTCAAGAAATGATGTGTAGTATGCTTCTGTAATGGTTTTTCCTTTTTGAAGATAATCGATTAAAACCATTCCTTGACTATGCCAAAAATGAGTCGCCATCACTTTCCCAGCCGAAAAACAAAATAGTTTTTTGCTTTTTTAGAGTCGGTTCTCCCTTTGTAGTGCACGATTTGACTGTATATTTGTTTCGGAGGTATAATGGTATATCCAAGTGTCATCTACAGTAATTAATCGACGTCAAAACTCCGATTTTTTGCGCCTAAACTGCACCAACAGAGCGTTGGAAATGTTCATTCGAACACGTTTTTGGTCTAACGTGAGCAAACGTCACATCAAACGAGCGGACAGCTTTCTCATGTCTAAATATTGATTTAATATGAGACAAACACGTTCTTTTGACATGTTCATAGCCTCTGCTATCACTCCCATCTTAATTCGGCGATTGTCTAGCATTATTTGGTGAACTTTGGTGATGTTTTCTTCGGTAGTTTCAGTTTTTGGACGTCGCGAACGTTTATCGTGACCCAAGCTCTTACGGCCACGTTTAAATTCAGCCGTCCAAAATTTTTCTATGGTAAATGATGATGCAGAATCCAACTCATCTTTGATTTGCGTAGACGTATTGCAGTTCAAATACAAATATTTAATGACAGCTCGATACTCGATTTTGTTCATATCATAAAAACATATCAACTTACTCGAACGACTGTTACATAACAACTGAGCGTCCAAAGGGGGTGACACTTTGGTGAGTAACTGTCAACAGATGAACAGCGAAATTCACTAGCTTTTATTTACGAGTGCTGCCATCTTAATGTTGAGGTCGGAAACTTTTCAGACTACCATCGTAGATGTTCTTAAGTGAAAGTTGCACGCACATGACTTTCTCTACTCGTACCCCTTTATTCCATCTCTTTCCAAATTGGCCTATCCTCATTTTTGAACAAATGAGTTATTTTGATATTTACTTATAAGTGGCCCAAGATTAACCAAGGTGAGATTAGAACGATATCGGTTTATGGTTTCTTGTTTTTCCGTTCGTTGCCCCAGTATCGTGCTCTGGGTCACAGGATGTAAAGGTCAGGCTCCAACGTGCTGCTGAAATCAAGCAGAACGTACCAAAAGGCCAAGGTTTCCTATCAAATAATCTGTTCGCCATTTGATAGATACAACATTCTTTTTTTGAATAAACAATAATCACGAATCATCACACTGTACTTCTAAACAGTAGATAGTAAAAGTCGGCCTTTTAGTAGTTAAAAATAAAAATTTTTCTCTCTAATGCCCGATTTCATCAACAGATGTTAAGACTTAACAGGAGTTTATCAATAGCTATAACAAAAATTGCATTTCCACAAGTGTTAGCTTAACGCTCGTGTTAAATCTATTGTTAAACTAACAAACCAAATTTCTTGTTAAGTACTTAACAATTGTAAATAGTCAAGATAGCGGGCGTGAACGCAGCTGTTGATGTCGATTTACTGTATTTAAGACCGTCTAAATGGCATTCATATTAGAGTACGGCCTATGAGGAGAAATTATTTTGAGGAGCTATCAGAAACGGAGGTAGAGACTGTCCAAACAAGTTGCTGTGAAGGTTACTGCGGAAGTACAAGAGAGGTTAGAACATACATCGAAAGGAATATGCCGATCTTGTCTTTGCTTCAAGTATTAATAACTTTGCGATTTTATAATTCACTGAATTATGTAGATAATACATTGTCTACCTCCCGTCTTGAAACGTTCAACTCACTCGTCACTTGTCCTTCGCTCCTCGTATTTTGGGTAACTGTAAGCTCTATGTACCCTGTACTTATTTGAATAACATTTCATTCATCGTCCGATATGACTTAACGTTGGAGGTTTTCCCTTATCCTGAAAGATGAATGTCTGCTAACACTAAGCTCTATGTACCCTGTACTCATTTGAACATCATTTCATTCATCGTCCGATATGACTTAACGTTGGAGGTTTTCTCTTATCCTGAAACATGAATGTCTGCTAACACTAAGCTCTATGTACCCTGTACTCATTTGAACATCATTTCATTCATCGTCTTTTTATTTGTAATTTTTACCAGACATTCATCTTTCAGGATAAGGGAAAACCTCCAACGTTAAGTCATATCGGACGATGAATGAAATGATGTTCAAACGAGTACAGGGTACATAGAGCTTAGAGTTACCAGACATTCATCTTTCAGGATAAGAGAAAACCTCCAAAGTTAAGTCATATCGGACGATGAATGAAATGATGTTCAAATAAGTACAGGGTACATAGAGCTTAGAGTTACCAGACATTCATCTTTCAGGATAAGGGAAAACCTCCAACGTTAAGTCACATCGGACGATGAAAGAAATGATGTTCAAACGAGTACAGGGTACATAGAGCTTAGAGTTACCAGACATTCATCTTTCAGGATAAGGGAAAACCTCCAACGTTAAGTCATATCGGACGATGAATGAAATGATGTTCAAATAAGTACAGGGTACATAGAGCTTAGAGTTACCAGACATTCATCTTTCAGGATAAGAGAAAACCTCAAACGTTAAGTCATATCGGACGATGAATGAAATGATGTTCAAACGAGTACAGGGTACATAGAGCTTAGAGTTATCAGACATTCATCTTTCAGGATAAGAGAAAACCTCCAACGTTAAGTCATATCAGACGATGAATGAAATGATGTTCAAATGAGTACAGAGTACATAGAGCTTAGAGTTCTCAGACATTCATCTTTCAGGATAAGGGAAAACCTCCAACGTTAAGTCATATCGGACGATGAATGAAATGATGTTCAAATAAGTACAGGGTATATAGAGCTTAGAGTTACCAGACATTCATCTTTCAGGATAAGAGAAAACCTCCAACGTTAAGTCATATCGGACGATGAATGAAATGATGTTCAAACGAGTACAGGGTACATAGAGCTTAGAGTTATCAGACATTCATCTTTCAGGATAAGAGAAAACCTCCAACGTTAAGTCATATCAGACGATGAATGAAATGATGTTCAAATGAGTACAGGGTACATAGAGCTTAGAGTTATCAGACATTCATCTTTCAGGATAAGAGAAAACCTCCAACGTTAAGTCATATCGGACGATGATTGAAATGATGTTCAAATCAGTACAGGGTACATAGAGCTTAGAGTTACCAGACATTCATCTTTCAGGATAAGAGAAAACCTCCAACGTTAAGTCATATCGGACGATGAATGAAATGATGTTCAAATAAGTACAGGGTACATAGAGCTTAGAGTTACCAGACATTCGTCTTTCAGGATAAGGGAAAACCTCCAACGTTAAGTCATATCGGAAGATGAATGAAATGATGTTCAAACGAGTACAGGGTACATAGAGCTTAGAGTTACCAGACATTCATCTTTCAGGATAAGGGAAAACCTCCAACGTTAAGTCATATCGGACGATGAATGAAATGATGTTCAAATAAGTACAGGGTACATAGAGCTTAGAGTTACCAGACATTCATCTTTCAGGATAAGAGAAAACCTCCAACGTTAAGTCATATCGGACGATGAATGAAATGATGTTCAAATAAGTACAGGGTACATAGAGCTTAGAGTTACCAGACATTCATCTTTCAGGATAAGAGAAAACCTCCAAAGTTAAGTCATATCGGACGATGAATGAAATGATGTTCAAACGAGTACAGGGTACATAGAGCTTAGAGTTACCAGACATTCATCTTTCAGGATAAGGGAAAACCTCCAACGTTAAGTCATATCGGACGATGAATGAAATGATGTTCAAATAAGTACAGGGTACATAGAGCTTAGAGTTACCAGACATTCATCTTTCAGGATAAGGGAAAACCTCCAACGTTAAGTCATATCGGACGATGAATGAAATGATGTACAAACGAGTACAGGGTACATAGAGCTTAGAGTTACCAGACATTCATCTTTCAGGATAAGAGAAAACCTCCAACGTTAAGTCATATCGGACTATGAATGAAATGATGTTCAAATAAGTACAGGGTACATAGAGCTTAGAGTTACCAGACATTCATCTTTCAGGATAAGGGAAAACCTCCAACGTTAAGTCATATCGGACGATGAATGAAATGATGTTCAAACGAGTACAGGGTACATAGAGCTTAGAGTTACCAGACATTCATCTTTCAGGATAAGAGAAAACCTCCAACGTTAAGTCATATCAGACGATGAATGAAATGATGTTCAAATGAGTACAGGGTACATAGAGCTTAGAGTTATCAGACATTCATCTTTCAGGATAAGGGAAAACCTCCAACGTTAAGTCATATCGGACGATGAATGAAATGATGTTCAAATAGAGTTACCAGATATTCATATTTCAGGATAAGAGAAAACCTCCAACGTTAAGTCATATCGGACTATGAATGAAATGATGTTCAAATAAGTACAGGGTACATAGAGCTTAGAGTTACCAGACATTCATCTTTCAGGATAAGGGAAAACCTCCAACGTTAAGTCATATCGGACGATGAATGAAATGATGTTCAAACGAGTACAGGGTACATAGAGCTTAGAGTTACTAGACATTCATCTTTCAGGATAAGAGAAAACCTCCAACGTTAAGTCATATCGGACGATGAATGAAATGATGTTCAAATAAGTACAGGGTACATAGAGCTTAGAGTTACCAGACATTCATCTTTCAGGATAAGAGAAAACCTCCAACGTTGTCATATCGGACGATGAATGAAATGATGTTTAAACGAGTACAGGGTACATAGAGCTTAGAGTTATCAGACATTCATCTTTCAGGATAAGAGAAAACCTCCAACGTTAAGTCATATCAGACGATGAATGAAATGATGTTCAAATCAGTACAGGGTACATAGAGCTTAGAGTTACCAGACATTCATCTTTCAGGATAAGGGAAAACCTCCAACGTTAAGTCATATCGGACGATGAATGAAATGATGTTCAAACGAGTACAGGGTACATAGAGCTTAGAGTTACCAGACATTCATCTTTCAGGATAAGAGAAAACCTCCAACGTTAAGTCATATCGGACTATGAATGAAGTTATGTTCAAATAAGTACAGGGTACATAGAGCTTAGAGTTACCAGACCTTCATCTTTCAGGATAAGGGAAAACCTCCAACGTTAAGTCATATCGGACGATGAATAAAATGATGTTCAAACGAGTACAGGGTACATAGAGCTTAGAGTTACCAGACATTCATCGTTCAGGATAAGAGAAAACCTCCAACGTTAAGTCATATCAGACGATGAATGAAATGATGTTCAAATGAGTACAGGGTACATAGAGCTTAGAGTTATCAGACATTCATCTTTCAGGATAAGGGAAAACCTCCAACGTTATGTCATATCGGACGATGAATGAAATGATGTTCAAATAAGTACAGGGTACATAGAGCTTAGAGTTACCAGACATTCATCTTTCAGGATAAGGGAAAACCTCCAACGTTAAGTCATATCGGACGATGAATGAAATGATGTTCAAACGAGTACAGGGTACATAGAGCTTAGAGATACTAGACATTCATCTTTCAGGATAAGAGAAAACCTCCAACGTTAAGTCATATCGGACGATGAATGAAATGATGTTCAAATAAGTACAGGGTACATAGAGCTTAGAGTTACCAGAGATTCATCTTTCAGGATAAGGGAAAACCTCCAACGTTAAGTCATATCGGACGATGAATGAAATGATGTTCAAACGAGTACAGGGTACATAGAGCTTAGAGTTACCAGACATTCATCTTTCAGGATAAGGGAAAACCTCCAACGTTAAGTCATATCGGACCTTGAATTAAATGATGTTCAAATAAGTACAGGGTACATAGAGCTTAGAGTTACCAGACATTCATCTTTCAGGATAAGAGAAAACCTCCAACGTTAAGTCATATCGGACGATGAATGAAATGATGTTCAAACGAGTACAGGGTACATAGAGCTTAGAGTTATCAGACATTCATCTTTCAGGATAAGAGAAATCCTCCAACGTTAAGTCATATCAGACAATGAATGAAATGATGTTCAAATCAGTACAGGGTACATAGAGCTTAGAGTTACCAGACATTCATCTTTCAGGATAAGGGAAAACCTCCAACGTTAAGTCATATCGGACGATGAATGAAATGATGTTCAAATGAGTACAGGGTACATAGAGCTTAGAGTTATCAGACATTCATCTTTCAGGATAAGAGAAAACCTCCAACGTTAAGTCATATCGGACGATGAATGAAATGATGTTCAAATAAGTACAGGGTACATAGAGCTTAGAGTTACCAGACATTCATCTTTCAGGATAAGAGAAAACCTCCAACGTTAAGTCATATCGGACGATGAATGAAATGATGTTCAAATAAGTACAGGGTACATAGAGCTTAGAGTTACCAGACATTCATCTTTCAGGATAAGGGAAAACCTCCAACGTTAAGTCATATCGGACGATGTATGAAATGATGTTCAAATAAGTACAGGGTACATAGAGCTTAGAGTTACCAGACATTCATCTTTCAGGATAAGAGAAAACCTCCAACGTTAAGTCATATCGGACGATGTATGAAATGATGTTCAAATAAGTACAGGGTACATAGAGCTTAGAGTTACCAGACATTCATCTTTCAGGATAAGGGAAAACCTCCAACGTTAAGTCATATCGGACGATGTATGAAATGATGTTCAAATAAGTACAGGGTACATAGAGCTTAGAGTTACCAGACATTCATCTTTCAGGATAAGAGAAAACCTCCAACGTTAAGTCATATCGGACGATGTATGAAATGATGTTCAAATAAGTACAGGGTACATAGAGCTTAGAGTTACCAGACATTCATCTTTCAGGATAAGGGAAAACCTCCAACGTTAAGTCATATCGGACGATGTATGAAATGATGTTCAAATAAGTACAGGGTACATAGAGCTTAGAGTTACCAGACATTCATCTTTCAGGATAAGAGAAAACCTCCAACGTTAAGTCATATCGGACGATGAATGAAATGATGTTCAAATAAGTACAGGGTACATAGAGCTTAGAGTTACCAGACATTCATCTTTCAGGATAAGAGAAAACCTCCAACGTTAAGTCATATCGGACGATGAATGAAATGATGTTCAAATGAGTACAGGGTACATAGAGCTTAGAGTTACCAGACATTCATCTTTCACGATAAGAGAAAACCTCCAACGTTAAGTATATCAGACGATGAATGAAATGATGTTCAAATGAGTACAGGGTACATAGAGCTTAGAGTTACCAGACATTCATGTTTCAGGATAAGGGAAAACCTCCAACGTTAAGTCATATCGGACGATGTATGAAATGATGTTCAAATAAGTACAGGGTACATAGAGCTTAGAGTTACCAGACATTCATCTTTCAGGATAAGAGAAAACCTCCAACGTTAAGTCATATCGGACGATGTATGAAATGATGTTCAAATAAGTACAGGGTACATAGAGCTTAGAGTTACCAGACATTCATCTTTCAGGATAAGATAAAACCTCCAACGTTAAGTCATGTCGACGATGTATGAAATGATGTTCAAATAAGTACAGGGTACATAGAGCTTAGAGTTACCAGATATTCATCTTTCAGGATAAGATAAAACCTCCAACGTTAAGTCATGTCGGACGATGTATGAAATGATGTTCAAATAAGTACAGGGTACATAGAGCTAAGAGTTACCAGACATTCATCTTTCAGGATAAGAGAAAACCTCCAACGTTAAGTCATGTCGACGATGTATGAAATGATGTTCAAATAAGTACAGGGTACATAGAGCTTAGAGTTACCAGACATTCATCTTTCAGGATAAGGGAAAACCTCCAACGTTAAGTCACATCGGACGATGAAAGAAATGATGTTTAAACGAGTACAGGGTACATAGAGCTTAGAGTTACCAGACATTCATCTTTCAGGATAAGGGAAAACCTCCAACGTTAAGTCATATCGGACGATGAATGAAATGATGTTCAAATAAGTACAGGGTACATAGAGCTTAGAGTTACCAGACATTCATCTTTCAGGATAAGAGAAAACCTCAAACGTTAAGTCATATCGGACGATGAATGAAATGATGTTCAAACGAGTACAGGGTACATAGAGCTTAGAGTTATCAGACATTCATCTTTCAGGATAAGAGAAAACCTCCAACGTTAAGTCATATCAGACGATGAATGAAATGATGTTCAAATGAGTACAGAGTACATAGAGCTTAGAGTTCTCAGACATTCATCTTTCAGGATAAGGGAAAACCTCCAACGTTAAGTCATATCGGACGATGAATGAAATGATGTTCAAATAAGTACAGGGTATATAGAGCTTAGAGTTACCAGACATTCATCTTTCAGGATAAGAGAAAACCTCCAACGTTAAGTCATATCGGACGATGAATGAAATGATGTTCAAACGAGTACAGGGTACATAGAGCTTAGAGTTATCAGACATTCATCTTTCAGGATAGGAGAAAACCTCCAACGTTAAGTCATATCAGACGATGAATGAAATGATGTTCAAATGAGTACAGGGTACATAGAGCTTAGAGTTATCAGACATTCATCTTTCAGGATAAGAGAAAACCTCCAACGTTAAGTCATATCGGACGATGATTGAAATGATGTTCAAATCAGTACAGGGTACATAGAGCTTAGAGTTACCAGACATTCATCTTTCAGGATAAGAGAAAACCTCCAACGTTAAGTCATATCGGACGATGAATGAAATGATGTTCAAATAAGTACAGGGTACATAGAGCTTAGAGTTACCAGACATTCGTCTTTCAGGATAAGGGAAAACCTCCAACGTTAAGTCATATCGGAAGATGAATGAAATGATGTTCAAACGAGTACAGGGTACATAGAGCTTAGAGTTACCAGACATTCATCTTTCAGGATAAGGGAAAACCTCCAACGTTAAGTCATATCGGACGATGAATGAAATGATGTTCAAATAAGTACAGGGTACATAGAGCTTAGAGTTACCAGACATTCATCTTTCAGGATAAGAGAAAACCTCCAACGTTAAGTCATATCGGACGATGAATGAAATGATGTTCAAATAAGTACAGGGTACATAGAGCTTAGAGTTACCAGACATTCATCTTTCAGGATAAGAGAAAACCTCCAAAGTTAAGTCATATCGGACGATGAATGAAATGATGTTCAAACGAGTACAGGGTACATAGAGCTTAGAGTTACCAGACATTCATCTTTCAGGATAAGGGAAAACCTCCAACGTTAAGTCATATCGGACGATGAATGAAATGATGTTCAAATAAGTACAGGGTACATAGAGCTTAGAGTTACCAGACATTCATCTTTCAGGATAAGGGAAAACCTCCAACGTTAAGTCATATCGGACGATGAATGAAATGATGTACAAACGAGTACAGGGTACATAGAGCTTAGAGTTACCAGACATTCATCTTTCAGGATAAGAGAAAACCTCCAACGTTAAGTCATATCGGACTATGAATGAAATGATGTTCAAATAAGTACAGGGTACATAGAGCTTAGAGTTACCAGACATTCATCTTTCAGGATAAGGGAAATCCTCCAACGTTAAGTCATATCGGACGATGAATGAAATGATGTTCAAACGAGTACAGGGTACATAGAGCTTAGAGTTACCAGACATTCATCTTTCAGGATAAGAGAAAACCTCCAACGTTAAGTCATATCAGACGATGAATGAAATGATGTTCAAATGAGTACAGGGTACATAGAGCTTAGAGTTATCAGACATTCATCTTTCAGGATAAGGGAAAACCTCCAACGTTAAGTCATATCGGACGATGAATGAAATGATGTTCAAATAGAGTTACCAGATATTCATATTTCAGGATAAGAGAAAACCTCCAACGTTAAGTCATATCGGACTATGAATGAAATGATGTTCAAATAAGTACAGGGTACATAGAGCTTAGAGTTACCAGACATTCATCTTTCAGGATAAGGGAAAACCTCCAACGTTAAGTCATATCGGACGATGAATGAAATGATGTTCAAACGAGTACAGGGTACATAGAGCTTAGAGTTACTAGACATTCATCTTTCAGGATAAGAGAAAACCTCCAACGTTAAGTCATATCGGACGATGAATGAAATGATGTTCAAATAAGTACAGGGTACATAGAGCTTAGAGTTACCAGACATTCATCTTTCAGGATAAGAGAAAACCTCCAACGTTGTCATATCGGACGATGAATGAAATGATGTTTAAACGAGTACAGGGTACATAGAGCTTAGAGTTATCAGACATTCATCTTTCAGGATAAGAGAAAACCTCCAACGTTAAGTCATATCAGACGATGAATGAAATGATGTTCAAATCAGTACAGGGTACATAGAGCTTAGAGTTACCAGACATTCATCTTTCAGGATAAGGGAAAACCTCCAACGTTAAGTCATATCGGACGATGAATGAAATGATGTTCAAACGAGTACAGGGTACATAGAGCTTAGAGTTACCAGACATTCATCTTTCAGGATAAGAGAAAACCTCCAACGTTAAGTCATATCGGACTATGAATGAAGTTATGTTCAAATAAGTACAGGGTACATAGAGCTTAGAGTTACCAGACCTTCATCTTTCAGGATAAGGGAAAACCTCCAACGTTAAGTCATATCGGACGATGAATAAAATGATGTTCAAACGAGTACAGGGTACATAGAGCTTAGAGTTACCAGACATTCATCGTTCAGGATAAGAGAAAACCTCCAACGTTAAGTCATATCAGACGATGAATGAAATGATGTTCAAATGAGTACAGGGTACATAGAGCTTAGAGTTATCAGACATTCATCTTTCAGGATAAGGGAAAACCTCCAACGTTATGTCATATCGGACGATGAATGAAATGATGTTCAAATAAGTACAGGGTACATAGAGCTTAGAGTTACCAGACATTCATCTTTCAGGATAAGGGAAAACCTCCAACGTTAAGTCATATCGGACGATGAATGAAATGATGTTCAAACGAGTACAGGGTACATAGAGCTTAGAGATACTAGACATTCATCTTTCAGGATAAGAGAAAACCTCCAACGTTAAGTCATATCGGACGATGAATGAAATGATGTTCAAATAAGTACAGGGTACATAGAGCTTAGAGTTACCAGACATTCATCTTTCAGGATAAGGGAAAACCTCCAACGTTAAGTCATATCGGACGATGAATGAAATGATGTTCAAACGAGTACAGGGTACATAGAGCTTAGAGTTACCAGACATTCATCTTTCAGGATAAGGGAAAACCTCCAACGTTAAGTCATATCGGACCTTGAATTAAATGATGTTCAAATAAGTACAGGGTACATAGAGCTTAGAGTTACCAGACATTCATCTTTCAGGATAAGAGAAAACCTCCAACGTTAAGTCATATCGGACGATGAATGAAATGATGTTCAAACGAGTACAGGGTACATAGAGCTTAGAGTTATCAGACATTCATCTTTCAGGATAAGAGAAATCCTCCAACGTTAAGTCATATCAGACAATGAATGAAATGATGTTCAAATCAGTACAGGGTACATAGAGCTTAGAGTTACCAGACATTCATCTTTCAGGATAAGGGAAAACCTCCAACGTTAAGTCATATCGGACGATGAATGAAATGATGTTCAAATGAGTACAGGGTACATAGAGCTTAGAGTTATCAGACATTCATCTTTCAGGATAAGAGAAAACCTCCAACGTTAAGTCATATCGGACGATGAATGAAATGATGTTCAAATAAGTACAGGGTACATAGAGCTTAGAGTTACCAGACATTCATCTTTCAGGATAAGAGAAAACCTCCAACGTTAAGTCATATCGGACGATGAATGAAATGATGTTCAAATAAGTACAGGGTACATAGAGCTTAGAGTTACCAGACATTCATCTTTCAGGATAAGGGAAAACCTCCAACGTTAAGTCATATCGGACGATGTATGAAATGATGTTCAAATAAGTACAGGGTACATAGAGCTTAGAGTTACCAGACATTCATCTTTCAGGATAAGAGAAAACCTCCAACGTTAAGTCATATCGGACGATGTATGAAATGATGTTCAAATAAGTACAGGGTACATAGAGCTTAGAGTTACCAGACATTCATCTTTCAGGATAAGGGAAAACCTCCAACGTTAAGTCATATCGGACGATGTATGAAATGATGTTCAAATAAGTACAGGGTACATAGAGCTTAGAGTTACCAGACATTCATCTTTCAGGATAAGAGAAAACCTCCAACGTTAAGTCATATCGGACGATGTATGAAATGATGTTCAAATAAGTACAGGGTACATAGAGCTTAGAGTTACCAGACATTCATCTTTCAGGATAAGGGAAAACCTCCAACGTTAAGTCATATCGGACGATGTATGAAATGATGTTCAAATAAGTACAGGGTACATAGAGCTTAGAGTTACCAGACATTCATCTTTCAGGATAAGAGAAAACCTCCAACGTTAAGTCATATCGGACGATGAATGAAATGATGTTCAAATAAGTACAGGGTACATAGAGCTTAGAGTTACCAGACATTCATCTTTCAGGATAAGAGAAAACCTCCAACGTTAAGTCATATCGGACGATGAATGAAATGATGTTCAAATGAGTACAGGGTACATAGAGCTTAGAGTTACCAGACATTCATCTTTCACGATAAGAGAAAACCTCCAACGTTAAGTATATCAGACGATGAATGAAATGATGTTCAAATGAGTACAGGGTACATAGAGCTTAGAGTTACCAGACATTCATGTTTCAGGATAAGGGAAAACCTCCAACGTTAAGTCATATCGGACGATGTATGAAATGATGTTCAAATAAGTACAGGGTACATAGAGCTTAGAGTTACCAGACATTCATCTTTCAGGATAAGAGAAAACCTCCAACGTTAAGTCATATCGGACGATGTATGAAATGATGTTCAAATAAGTACAGGGTACATAGAGCTTAGAGTTACCAGACATTCATCTTTCAGGATAAGATAAAACCTCCAACGTTAAGTCATGTCGACGATGTATGAAATGATGTTCAAATAAGTACAGGGTACATAGAGCTTAGAGTTACCAGATATTCATCTTTCAGGATAAGATAAAACCTCCAACGTTAAGTCATGTCGGACGATGTATGAAATGATGTTCAAATAAGTACAGGGTACATAGAGCTAAGAGTTACCAGACATTCATCTTTCAGGATAAGAGAAAACCTCCAACGTTAAGTCATGTCGACGATGTATGAAATGATGTTCAAATAAGTACAGGGTACATAGAGCTTAGAGTTACCAGACATTCATCTTTCAGGATAAGGGAAAACCTCCAACGTTAAGTCATATCGGACGATGTATGAAATGATGTTCAAATAAGTACAGGGTACATAGAGCTTAGAGTTACCAGACATTCATCTTTCAGGATAAGAGAAAACCTCCAACGTTAAGTCATGTCGACGATGTATGAAATGATGTTCAAATAAGTACAGGGTACATAGAGCTTAGAGTTACCAGACATTCATCTTTCAGGATAAGATAAAACCTCCAACGTTAAGTCATGTCGGACGATGTATGAAATGATGTTCAAATAAGTACAGGGTACATAGAGCTTAGAGTTACCAGACATTCATCTTTCAGGATAAGAGAAAACCTCCAACGTTAAGTCATGTCGACGATGTATGAAATGATGTTCAAATGAGTACAGGGTACATAGAGCTTAGAGTTACCAGACATTCATCTTTCAGGATAAGGGAAAACCTCCAACGTTAAGTCATGTCGACGATGTATGAAATGATGTTCAAATAAGTACAGGGTACATAGAGCTTAGAGTTACCAGACATTCATCTTTCAGGATAAGGGAAAACCTCCAACGTTAAGTCATGTCGACGATGTATGAAATGATGTTCAAATGAGTACAGGGTACATAGAGCTTAGAGTTACCAGACATTCATCTTTCAGGATAAGGGAAAACCTCCAACGTTAAGTCATGTCGACGATGTATGAAATGATGTTCAAATAAGTACAGGGTACATAGAGCTTAGAGTTACCAGACATTCATCTTTCAGGATAAGGGAAAACCTCCAACGTTAAGTCATGTCGACGATGTATGAAATGATGTTCAAATAAGTACAGGGTACATAGAGCTTAGAGTTACCAGACATTCATCTTTCAGGATAAGAGAAAACCTCCAACGTTAAGTCATGTCGACGATGTATGAAATGATGTTCAAATAAGTACAGGGTACATAGAGCTTAGAGTTACCAGACATTCATCTTTCAGGATAAGAGAAAACCTCCAACGTTAAGTCATGTCGGACGATGTATGAAATGATGTTCAAATAAGTACAGGATACATAGAGCTTAGAGTTATCAGACATTCATGTTTCCGAGTAAGGGTAAGCTCGGTAAAATATCTTGCCAGCTGAGCGAGATTCGAACTTGGTACTCGTTGAACGTGACACAGACATGTTGTTATCTACACTACAGAAGCGGGAACGATATTTATCGCAATTTCTAAAAGTAACAAATTGTACATTGTGTTTAAGCTTATACGAGGGTGGGTTAAATGAAGCCCTAAAGTTGTAATAACAAATTGAAATTTCGCGCCGTTATCCTGTAAGTTGGTAAGCGTGCTACAAACAGCATGCATAATGGCCTGTAGGTGGCAGCATGGTGTAGATGCACAGAGTATAAAGATGGCCGCTCCACTTGCGACTTGCACCAGGGAAGAACAGCGTGCTGTTATTCGGTAGTGAAGGTGTGAAACCTATTGAAATTCATTGACAAATGAAGGTTCAGTACTGTGATGCATGTTTGTCACAGCAACAAGTCTACGACTGGAGTAGGAAGTTCGCAAATGGTGTGACTTCAGTGGAAGATGCTCCACAACGAGTTGTGACTCCACAGAACATTGCTGCAGTTGAAGCCATAGTGAAGGAAAACCGCCGAGTGACACTGAATGACATTGCAGCATGTTTACAGATTAGTCATGGGTCAGCACACCACATTGTGCATCAAATGCTCCAGTTTCACAAACTTTCTGCCATTGCAGCTGACTCCTGAAATGAGAGAACGAGTTGTTGATTCTTGTGAAGGACATCTTCAAGCTTTAAACGGGAATGTGATGGCTTCCTTGCAAAAATTGTCAGTGGGGACGAAATCTGGGTTCACTTCCACCAACCGGAAACGAAGAGAGCGAGCAAGGAATGGCGTCATCCCTCATTACCAAAACCAAATAAGTTTCGAGCAGAACCATCAGCAGGGAAGGTTATGCTGACTCTCTTTTGGGACGAAAAAGGCGTCTTTTTGTAGCATTACATGCCTAGAGGGACCTTTGACTGCAGAGGTTCTACTCCAATTGGTCCCGGACCCGTAGCTTCAAAGACCCTGGACTCTTCAACCAGGGAGTTATCGAGCTGTCCCAGAAGGGCGCCCGGCGCCTCCGTGGGGCCTTCCATAGGGCAAGACCTAGAGGCTAACAAGGCTCTCCCCCATCTGGTCCTGTGGACTCAAGACGGGATGGAAGTGGATACGCCACTTACGCGCTGCAATTCTAAAATGGGATGGCTACCGATATGACTTCGATATGATCTAGCACACCTTCTACTAGCTATGCTGGCTAGTTCTCGGGAATATTAATGGCTTCCCTCAACCCCTTCTGGAGACGTATGCGATCTCCCATGGGTATAGGGAACCTTTGCCCCCTCGAGTCCAACCCGAGTTTCCTCTAATAACGTCAGAGCTACCACGAGTGCTAAGGGTCCGCAGCGCCCGCACCACGGCAGCTGAAGGGGACGGATCCCCTCTCCTACGGGGGCCCAGAGGGATCACTGCCACCAGTACATACACAGATCTCCTAAAAAAATCATCTGTGGCCTGCAATCAAATGAAAGCGACGTGGATTGCTGTCAGCAGGTGTCCTATTGCAACATGACAATGCAAGGCCCCACACTGCTCGTACAACAGTTGTACAATCACACACCTGCATTTTGAGTGTCTTCCTTATCCACCATACTCACCCGACCTTACCCTAAGTGATTTGCATATGTTTGGGGCATTCAAAGACACAGTAGCAGCGAAGAAGTTCTGTTCTGATGAAGAGATATGCCACGCGGTGCATAACTGGTTGTGTAGACTACTAAATGAACTTTTTTCTAAAGGCATTTATGCACTTTGTAAGTGTCGGAGGACTTGCATTGAGCATGCGGGAGATTATGCTCAAATGTGATACAACTTTGTACAACTTCTGCACAATACATAATATTTTTAAAAAAAAATTAAGCTTTTCATTTGACTCACGCTGCTATGATGCGAAGAGTCGTTTCCGTAATCAGTTATACATTAGTGACGAGATCCACATGCTGTAAACAGTCAGTCATCTTGTCAAATAAAGCTACGATGTCATTATTTATATAAACTCGTATATGCTGTTGAGTCTGTACCTACAGTGAGATGTGTGATGACACTGTTCATTTATTTGGATTATATGAAGTAATCTGGTCATCAAGAAGGTCGTGAATTTGAGGTGTACGAAATGGCGGTTCATTTAAATTTGATATATACCGAATCTGTTGAAATTTTACAAGCAACAAAAGATGGTGACTTATAATTTAATTATCATCGTATGATTCAGGGATAACAATGATTTATTTTATAACCAGTTTGTGGTACAACTGGTTACATCGCTGTATTTTGAATTGTTTCTTGATGATTGAGTTTGATTAAGTAAGAGTCATGAGATCCCTTGTTTTCAGGTGACATAAATAAAATTTTAGATAAGTCCGATTTCGTAATATATAATTTGATTATATAATCTGCATTACATTTTACTCGAACTTTCTTTCTTAATCAATCACTACAAGTTACCTCCAACACATCGATAAATCTTTATTTTCCTAATAAATAATTTCTGTTAAGGGAATGCAGCGCCGAAATTGGCTAAAATATGGGGAAAAATATTTCTTTGAGCTAGTAAACTACTTTGAACCGTATAGTATCATAATCCAACTAAATTTATGAGTTTCAGACATTTAAATACCCTCACATGACAACTTAAATAACCAGGCGCACCTGCATCTTGGCCCTTGGATTCACAGAATTCTGTCATTTGAGTTTAATTGAATGTACTAAATTAATACATTTGAAATTATCGGGTAAAGTTTCTGGTGGAATTTTGTGTGTTGGTATGATGGTTATTTCTTACAGAATGTGGCACCATGGAAACAAAACACTGGCCACAAACATTGAAAGCAAATAATAATGTTTATATTTTTTGCTTTTGTGTGAGTTTCTAGCTTGGTCGGGAATTTTCTTGTGTTTCTCGTTAAACTACATACTGTTTCTATATAAATGATGAGTTTTAGTGTGTCATTTAACATTTATAAAGGTATTTTATACATCAAAACGTGCACATAACTGTTATATAGGTTATAGATAAAACACTCTTTGAAACAACTGACCTTCTGTTGACTGTGTACATAGCTAGGATCATGAATAGGCTAAACGGTACATGGGAAGAAACAACTAAACATAACACAACAATGGGAACATACTTGAGGCGTAATGTGGTAAGAAAACTAATGTCTCTGTACCAAAGGCTGGCATCAGATGAAATCCTAAGGAGATGTACATTGGGTAAGACACAATATGCATGATATGGCATGATTGCCCAAAAGAATTATTTGTTTCAAAGAAGAGACTTCAGGTTGCTGTGACATCAATCGTCAGTGAATTCAATTTTTGTTGTTCTCCCTCACTCAAGCTGCAGTTAGACATAATGGACACAGATTTCACCAGCATCTCTAAAAATTAGCCAAGGGAAGGACCAATTACGCTTACTTCATTCAGCAATTTCTGCGAAGGTAACTTCTAAAACTTCCAGAAGGAAACCAAAAATGAAGAAAACTGCTGCAGAAGAGAGAAGGAAGAGGCAGGAGGGTCCAACATACCTATCTGGAGGGTTTTAGTCTGCTTTGGGCATGTAACTGAGAAGGAAAATGTTTTTAATTCTAAAATTTGATTTGCTCAGTTATAGTTTTTCCAACTTTTTTGTCATTCAAAATGTTCCACACGATGCAGTTTTGATTCAGTCCCTCGAAAATTTCCAACACATGTTCTTAGAAAGCAAACAAAGGTTTCTATCATATGAATTTTTAATATTCATATAATTTTTAAAGTTATTGATATAAAAAGTGAAAGGTTAAATCATTTTTTGCTTTTTTTTGTTTGCTCAATACCTAATATTTTTGCCTCTGTAACTAAAGGCAGTATAAGATATTTCATATGATAGATCTTTTCTTAATAACCATCTGAATATTTTTAGAAATAGAACAATTAAAATGTTGAAAATTTTCATCCCGTGGAGCGGTTTGTATTTTGCCCAAATTTTGAACTTCACAAATTAATTACTCTAAAACTATTGAAGATATAAAAAGAAAATATGAATTCTGTTTCTACAATGCATCAGAACTAAGTGTTAAAAAATTCAGCAAGTTTGGTTGAAAAACGCTGGTTTTGGGATTTTCGGTGTTGCATTTCCTTAATTCCGTAAAATTCCTCACTTCTCACGTCCACTCATCACTATCAAGATTACCGAATATATTTTCCTGAGGTTTATTGATTTTTCGTTACTATCGTTGCTCCTCTATTAGTTTTATGATTGGCCGATTTACTGCTACGTCATCACATTACGTAATACAATTGTTACTACGGCCAGTCACAAAATTACACATACTTTTACACATTCAAACCTAAAACCATTTTGTGTTTCCACATCAAACATTCATTTGTTTTATATTGTCATTACATGGCCCACTAAGAGTATTGTATTTATTTATTTATGTTCCTTTGGAACATAATACATATGTTATATGACACGTCAGTTCAAGATACAAAGATAAATATAGAAAGTTACATAAGACTAAAAACTGTAACAGATACAGAATCCAACAAAAGTCTAAAGTAGAAAAAGCAAATAAATATTGTCAATAGATTATTGGTTACAATTTCTGACATAGTCAATTCTTCATCATTAATACTAATTGTTCATAGTCAATTCTACAACATTAGAATCTAATTTATAGAGTCAATTACAGCATTAGAAACTAATTCTACACATGATCCCTTAATCAGCTTAATGAATTTATCACTTTCAAGTATAATTAAAGCTGCAATGTCTATAATTCTTCTAAGTTATATAAACATTTATTTATGAGGAAAGCCTTTAACTTGCATTTAAACTGCTGTTTTGAGATGCTAGCCATTGATTTAATATCAGATGGCAGTTTATTGTAAATCTTAATTCCTAGTATATGTACATCCTTTTGAGAGACAGTTTTAATTACACTATCTCTATAGTAATTCATATTGGTTCTGGTGCTATGTTCATGTACCTGACTGTTGTCCACAATAAACATTATAGCTGTATAAGCATACAGAGAGTAGATGCTGATTATTTTTTATTTATAAAGGTATCCCTACAAGGTCCTCTTGCTTTTAGATTACACATG